>VZTU01015592.1:14089-25336 GCA_013400835.1 Zapornia atra
TTCCGTGCCGGGAGGCGGCGGAGCGGAGTATGGAGCGGGCGGCGGGGCCGGTGGGGCCGGGGCCGGGGGCAGCGCTGGCCGCCGCGCTGGCCGAGGGGCTGATCAAGTCCCCGCGGCCCCTGATGAAGAAGCAGGCGGTGAAGCGGCACCACCACAAGCACAACCTCAAGCACCGCTACGAGTTCCTGGAGACGCTGGGGAAGGGCACCTACGGGAAGGTGAAGAAAGCCCGGGAGCGCTCCGGCAAGCTGGTAAGGGTCCGCGTGTCCCCTTCCCCCCCCGGGCGCCCTGGCCGTGAGCCCCGGAGCATCCCTCCGCTCTGAGCCGCACGGCCCCGGTGTATCCCCCGCCGGCTCCGCCCGGCCGGTAACCGGGAAGGCGCAGCCCTCGCCCGGCGCAGCGTGCGGGGAGGCGGCGGGGCTGCCGTCCCCGGGCCCGTACCGCAGGCGGGGGCAGCGCGGAGGGACCTCGCATCCCTCCCGGGGAGGGGGGTTGCAGCTCCCCTCGCCCACTTGACCGCGTCGGGTTTCCCGGTGAGAGGAGCCTGCAAATATCCGGCAGCCAAGAGCAAACACAGCTCTGGAGTCTGAAGGGCTTTTCCCTTCCGCTCTGGGTGGTTTTTGCCTGTTGGCTCTGGGCAGCGACCCCCAAGCCGAGCTGAGCCTCTCTGGATGCCCAGATGGATTCGTGACCCCTTGGCCCCCCAGCCCCTCGGCAGCAGGGTGCCCCTGTGCGGTGCGTGGGTCGGCGCTGAGCGCCGCAGTCCAGCGCGCTGGACGCATGCGGGGAGAGGTGGGGGACCCTCACCCCCAGAGAAGCGGGGTGCTGCTGTCCTGGCAGCCCCGTCCTTTAGGGATCTGCGAGGGTCCAAAGGGCGAACTCGAGTGCTGCTTTCCCGGTTCGGTCCGGAGCGCCCTGCGGCGCAGGATGGGACCCGAGAAGGGCACTAAGCACGGGTGAGCCGGGAGCGTCACCTGCGGGTGCCGAGCCAAGGGCAGGGCGTGAGGCTGGATGTGCAGCAGGAGCACGGCAAGGGAAAAGAACCAACTGTAAATCAGAGAGGTTTTCTTGTGTAACGCGACACGGCTCTTAATTAAATCAGATCTGCCCTTTCCATTAGCCTATCTGATCTGAAGAAGCTGCTGTTTTGCTGCATAATCGGCCTTGAAATGCTGCTTCCACCCACAGACCGAGAAGGATCCCTCCCCTCTCCTGGGTGAGAAGGCTCGGCTTTCCCTCCCCGCACCTAGCAAAGCCCGTGCGGGGCTGGAGAGCTTCCCTCTCCCTCTGTGGAAGCCTCTTAGTGCAGGGACTGGCTTGCCTGGCAGCATTGTCTTATTGTAATGCAAATTAAATACACAGGCCACTGAGTCTTCAATAAATGCCCAAGATATCCAAGGCTCGACTGACTGGTACCCCAGGAGCTGGCCGTGTCGGAACAGGAGGCTTAACCACAAATCTCTCCTCTTCCTACAGATTCTTTCTTGTAGTACTCAGCGTTTCCGGACCTGTTTAATCTTCAGGCTTATCCCAAGCTGGGTTTTATTTGCTCCTTCTCTAAGTGGCTTTCACTTCCCAAACACCGAGGTGTGAGAGCAGGTACTGCTGCCTCCGCAGGTTGTCCCTCCCAGGCTGTGTGGTCCCACCGGCCGAGGCTGTGCAGCTGGAGCTGCTCCATCCGTGGCCTCTGGCTAATCAGAAGCTGCCCAATATTGAGCTGTCTTGTTTTTCTGCCCAGCTTGCCTTATTTCCTCTTCGTTTTAACCAGCCTCCCCAGGCTTAGCTCGGAGCAAGGTGGGTCGGATCGGTCGGTAACTGTGGGGAAGATGGCTCAGGAAGGACAGGGAGCTCCTGGAGAGGGGCCAGCAAAGGGCTGTGGGGATGCTGAGGGCACCAGAACATCTCTCTGGCACAGAGAGGCTGAGGGACTCGGGGCTGCTCAGCCCAGAGAAGAGAAGCCTGAGGGGGATCTGCTCAGTGCTGAGCAACCCCTGAGGGGTGGGCTCAGGAGGAGGGGTCAGGCTGTGTTCAGGGGGGCCCAGGGACAGGACAAGGGGCCCTGGGCACAGGCTGGAGCAGAGGAAGTTCCCCCTGAGCCTGAGGAGGAACTTCTGTGCTGGGAGGGTGGCAGAGCCCTGGGCCAGGCTGCCCAGAGAGGTTGGGGAGTCTCCATCCATCTCTGGAGCCATTCCAACCCCATGATCCTGGGTGCTGCCCCGTGCAGCCTGCTGAGGGGACCCTGCTCTGGCAGGGAGTTGGACTCGATGACATCCTGAGGTCCCTGCCAACCCCACCAAACTGTGATTCTAAGGCTTCCACAGCTACAGTTCTTGGGGACTTCCATGAACACCCTTTGTCTGAAAACATCTTGTTTTCTGGTTAGAAATGCTTGAGGTGAAGCAACCTTCATCCCTTTCAGTGGGTACTTCTGAGTGCCCTTCCCAGCCCCAGGAAAATCACTGGGTCCTTGAAACACCAAGCTGGTGAGTTGGGACTTGCTGGTTCTTTTTCCTTTTAATTCTCTTTTTTTTTTTTTTTTTCCCCCTGTATCTTGTGGTTTGAAGATTCACTAACATGTACCATGGTGTTGCAAACATGTACCTGTTTGTGTGGCAGCATCTGGTCTTTGTTGCTTGTCCCAGCCTGGTTCCCAAGCCCTGGGAAAAAGAAAAGAGGCGCATCCCATGGGACTTGCTCACAGTGTCAGAAATGACTTTGTGGGCTTGTGTGGTGTCGGGGGAAGGCAGCACCTGGAGCACCCCAAAGCAGCAAAGCCTCTTTTGATCTCCAGTAAGGGGAGAAGCCTGTGCTCCTCTGTAGCGGGTTGTAATCCATATTTCATGGAGCATGAAATGCTGCACTTGCAGTCTGGAACAACTTCTGAAGCGCTGCCTGGGGTTGTAGCTTAATGCATCTTTCAGCAGCTGCTGGAAATACCTGTTCTGCCCCAAAAGTCCCTTTTAATTAAAAGCCTTTTTGACTTGGAAAGTACTCTGAACTTCTTCAGGCTCTGGCAGTGGGACTTCTCAGGGCTGTTTCCTGCAGGAGCTTCTTAGAATGACAGAATGTCTTAGGTTGGAAGGGACCCTTAAAGGTCAGCTAGTCCAACCCCAAGTTCTCCTGGTGTCAGGCTGTGGCATTGTCTCTCCCTGAAGCTGCTGGTCCCTGTCTCCAAGGTGGTCAGGCACAGCCTTTTCATGGAATCAGAGCATCTTTAAGGTTGGAAAAGACCTCTGACTCATTAAGTCCAACCATCTGTCCAACATCACTGTGTCAACTAGACCATGTCCTGGTGTGCCATGTCTACACGTGTTTTGAACCCCGCCAGGGATGGTGACTCCACCACCTCTCTGGGCAGCCTGTCCCAATGCCTCTCTCTTTCACTGAGGAAACTTTCCCTGATCGCCAATCTAAACCTCCCTGATGCAATTTTAGACCATCTCCTCTCATCCTATGGCAAGTTACTGGGGAGAAGAGACCAACCCAGCCCTCATCACACCCTCCTTCCAGGGAGTTGCAGAGTGCATTGCTCAGCATCCTTGTCCTGTCTCAAGGGGAGATCCTCACTGCCAGCCCTGTTAGGAAGGGGATGTTTGGGAGCAAAGCTGCTTCTCAGCACCAGGGAGGAAGGATGGCATGGCTGAGGGATTAGCCATCCCGCAGGGTCTGACAGGCAGATAAATCACCCCATGCTGAGCTGGTTCTGTCTCCGTTGTGTGAGATGTGGGCCCTAACTCAGGCTTACTGCCCAAGGAGAGCCCCAGGGCTCTACACCCACTCCCTGACATGGAGGTCACTAACTCCCTGGCTTCTCTTCCCTCTGCTGAATACAGCCAGTGGCATCTCCTACATCTTCCTGTGTCTGGAGGTGCTTTGTCTTTCTGTGGACAGAGGATCTTGCCCTGAGCCCTGGCTCAGCGGTGGATGTGTGTGAGCATCTTGGTCAGTGCTTAAGCGTGCTGCTTGCACCCTGGCATGCTGAGGCTGTTGGGCTGGCTGTTGAACTTCAGCGAGGAGATGAATAGTCAGCAGGAATTTGGGAGGGCGGGAGCAGGCTGACTTGCTGTGTAAAGGCTTTGCCCACATTCTGGCAGGGGGTCAGGTAATCAGGGGCTGGAGCAAAACACCGTTAAAGTTTAACCTGTTAACCTAGCATAAAGGTCAGGGCTAAAGAATACCTGGCTTTCAAGAACCGATTAAGTATGTTGTGTATTGCTTTGCTTGCCCTGAAACTTGGGCCTGGGTTACTGAACTCCCTGTGGCCAGAGTCCATTTTACTTGGGTGCTTCCTTCAACCTTTGGGGCTGGTGTGGGAATGATGCCTCTCTGTGCCTGGGAGGCAGCCCCTGTGCTGGGCAGTGCTGGTGTCGAGGGGCCTGGCGCAGCAGAGCTGGGGCCAAAGGGGCTCTGGCAGCCACCTCTCATGCCCATCTGAGCCCTTAAACTTGCCATGTCCTTCCCCCACGAAGCCATTGAGATCTTGCTGCTTTAGCATCGAGTTCTCCTGTGAGCCTGGTGGACTTGCCATGGGCAAGGGTTGCTGCGAGCCCTTTGCTGCTTGGCACGCTGGCTCCTCAGGAGCGAGGCTTCTCGCTCCCCCAAATCAGAGGGAGATGAGGCTGAGCATCCCACCAAAGGTCGGGGGGAGGTTCTCATGCAGTGTAGCCATGAGCATTGCTCCTGTGCTGGCAGCTGGGGCCGGCGGGTGTCCGTGGCCCCTCTCCCCGTTGCTGGGAGACTGGTGCAGGGTGTGTGGGGGTCCCTTTATGGGATTAATGCTGTTCCGCATTCTTGTCTGATACAAAAAAAGAGGTTCAGCTGGATTCAGTTGTAAATTCGACCCTAGGAGCACATTGTCTCTCGCCAGCCCCTTTGAAAGAGGATTAGAAGGCATCTATTCTCCAGCCTTACTCTTCTTTCTCCTCCCCTTTCAATTGCCTCCTAGAGGATAACTTGAAAACCCAAGTGAGAGCTGGAAAGCAGCTCACATCCTCAGCGCTGGGTCTCCTGGCTGGCTGGAGCACAGTCCTCACCCTAGGAGGGATCTAGTCTTTAATGCCAAACTTTCTCCTACCTCCACCTAATCAGTTCCTTGAATTAAGGATTTGCAAAGAAAACCAAACCCAGTGGTTTCTTTTCCCCTGTGACCCCAAGAAGCCGTGGTTGTTATCTTTAAGTCCTGTGTGTGGGTCGCATCCCTTGGGCTGGCCGTGGCTCGGGACACGGTTCCTGTGAACCCTGGCAGGTCAGTGTGGAGCAGGGCTGTGCTACCTGCAGGAAGAGGTGTGGGGACCTGGGGCAGGAGCTGGCAGCAGGTTTCCCTGGGGGGAGGTGAGGGGAGTTTCTAGCCCACGCACAGCGATGGGGCACGGGGAGTAGAAGCACTCTCACTTTTCTTGGGGCTGCTTCAGCAGGGCCCTGCAGCGCGGCCCAGGGATATGGTGCATCTGGATGGGAAGGGGGGGCATTGATCTATTGCTCGTGAGCCCCTTCCTGAAAGAGTGGGGTGGGTGCCTGGCTCTGCAGGAGGCTCTGGGCATCTGGGTGACCCTCTGTGTGTGCTTATCTGCAGGTGGCTATCAAGTCAATCCGGAAAGACAAAATCAAGGATGAGCAGGACCTCGTCCATATCCGAAGAGAGATTGAGATCATGTCCTCCCTCAACCACCCCCACATCATCGCTGTCCATGAAGGTGAGCCTTCATCTCCCCTTCCCAGCAGCATCCCAGAGCAGGGCTGGGTGCTGGGCAGGTTCTGCAGCAGCATGGTTGGCACTCGTGCTCTCTTCCCTCTGCTCGGAGCAGAAGCTGTTTGCCGTCACCTGTACCACGCTGGTGACTCGGCACCCACAAGGAGAGCAGATGCTGCTGGGCTGTGTTTTCCCTTCCACAATGGTGGGGGAAATTCCTGCTCCAGGAGTAGCTGTTTCCTGTCCCATCATGGGAGGCACCCTCACAAAGTTTGTGGCCTGTAGAGGCTGGAAGCCCTGGGGATGCTGCTGGCAAGAGGCTGTGCCATGGTGGGGGCTGGTGGCCAGGGTCCCCTGCAAAGCCTGGTGCTGTGTGTGGCTCTGGTTGGGCTGGGTGATCTCCCCAGCCATGGGAAATGCCAGTTTGGGAGACAGTGAGAGCTGGAGTGGTGGGAATCTTTGTGGCTCCACTCCCAGCCCAAGGCAGGAGCTAATCCCTGTACCAGAGTCCTCCTCATTCCCTCCACTGGGGTGTAGGAAAACCAAACCGTGGGGTTCTGGGAGTGCTCCCAGTGCCACTGGGCTCAGCGGCATGGGTGGGACTGAGCTTTGCTCCCCCGGTGCTGGGGCAGCACCAAACCGAAGGGCAGTTTCTGGCTGCTATCAGACTTGGAGCAAACCTCCAGCTGGACCAGCCCTGGCTGAAGTGGCCAAGTCCTTTGGCTGCAGCCCTGGCATGCCCCATGCTCTTCCTGGGGACTGCCTGGGTGTCACCGCGCTGTGCCGGCGCGTGGCCGCTGCCCGGGTTATCGCTGCCTGGCTGGCCTACGTGAGGTATCCAGAGTCCTCCTGCTCTCTAAACAAGAGCAGGTTGGCTGCTCATGCGCGGTGTTTGCAGGGTCTGAGTCACGCTGGCTGCTGGAATTCAAAGAAAAATAATCGAGGCAGCTTCCCCAAGAGGAGGAGAGCGCTCTGTCCCCCAGCTCCAGCCTGAGCCTTGCCGGGAGCAGGGGGAATGTGCAAAAGGATGCTGGGCTGTGCCAGCCGGTAGCTCTGTCACCTTCCCCCTTGGTGGGGCTCTTCCTAGCAAAGACCCCTGTGTCTGAGCCACTGTCTGGTGGAGCAGAGCCCCATCCCCTGTGCTCTGTGGCTGCAGTGGCCGTGTGGCCAGCAGTTGTGGTGGGACAGTGGCTGTGCCCCTCTGATCTGCAGGCACACCCAGAAGCCCTGACACCACGGGGTGGGGTGGGCAGCGCCTTAGGGTCGGTCAGGGCTTGAGCTGCTCGGTGAAAAGTGCGTGCTGATGAGAAGCCCCTTAGCTCTGAGCATCCCCCCTGATGCCCTGTGACTTCCCGTCCCCACACAGTGTTTGAGAACAGCAGCAAGATCGTCATCGTGATGGAGTACGCCAGCAAGGGCGACCTGTACGACTACATCAGCGAGCGGCAGCGCCTGACGGAGCAGGAGGCTCGGCACTTCTTCCGGCAGGTCGTGTCAGCCGTCTACTACTGCCATAAGGTGGGTCAGCACCGCGCTGCCCACCGCCTCCCCGGGGCAGAACGGGGGCATCGGCTCTGGGGTGCTTGGCAGGGCTGGCTCTGGGCAGCGGTGCAGCAGGGACTGGATGCTGTGCTCCACGAGGAAGCTCAGCCTGGTCTGGGAGCTTGTGGCTGTTGGCCTTTCCCAGGGAAGGGGCTACTCCTGCCCCTTATCTGGAGGCTGCAGCAGCCTTTGGGCAGTGCCCGAGCAGGTTTTGGAAGGCCCTTGGCTTGGCTTTCTGCTGCGGCGGTGTGGAGCTGACTAACCCTGCTGAGGAGCTGCCAGTCCTGCCCCTCCGCCCAGAGAGAGATGCCCAGGGCTGGGGCTGGCCCCAGGTCCCCCATCTCATCCCCTGGAAGGGATGTGTCCAGGGCGAAGGGATGAGCTCTGCCTGCCCTGGCAGGACCCTTGAGCCTGGAGGTCTCCCCAGAGGGTGCTGTAAGGCTGTTCCCATTGCGCCTCGGTCTTGGGAACCCACACACCCTTGGCAGGAAGGGGGCCTGCAGGGCACCTCCTGATCCAGTGAAAATCAGGGTCTGGTTTAGCTGGGCAGCAGCAGGTCCCAGCGAGGCACAGAGCTGTGCCCGCTGTGCCCTGGCAGGAGCCAGCACTGGCCTCTCTGGGGGGTGTGGGGCTGAGGAGGGTGCGGGAGCCCAGCCTGGTGCCGGGTGCTGGTGCGGGGTGCCGCCCTGCCCATGCTCCTGAGCAGTGTGGGGAGCAGGTAGCACCCATGTCAGGACGTGCTTTACAGCCTGTTCTCATCCATGCACCCAGGGTTGTTTACTGCTCCTCTCACTGCTGTCGCCGTGGCCTGTTTGCGTGTGGGTGAATGGCAGTGACCTCCCCGCACTGCCTGACTTTCCCTTCCTCAAACACACAGCAATTAACCTGGCTTTCCCTTCCCTCCTGCAGAATGGGGTCGTCCACAGGGACCTCAAGCTGGAGAACATCCTTCTCGATGCAAATGGGAACATCAAGGTGAGGGGCTGGTGGAGCTTGGCCACGCTTTGGGTGTCACCCAGCAAAGGGGGTCTAAGGGATGCTGCCCAGCGTGGGTGGAAGGTGCTGGCTGCAGCATCCCAGTCCCTCCAGGGCACATGGTTCTCTGAAGCTCTGAGATGGATCTTTTGGCTCCAGGACCGCTGGCATTGGCTTGTGGTGCTGTTTGCCCAGGAGATGGGGAGCCAGGAGGGCTCCTGTGCCTGTTCCCCACTGCCTGTGCCTGGCAGCTGGGTGAGAGAGAGAGAGCTGCCAATGTGAGCCGTTACAGATATCTCAGTGCTGATAAGAGGGCAAAGTCCGAGTCCTGAGGTTCAAGCATGACTGGCTGGATAAGGAAGGGCTCTTCCAGGGAAAGTCCTGGTCCCTGTATGTGCCAGGCTGGCAGAGGGAGGTGCAGGGCAGCTTCTGGCTCTGCTTGCCCCGAGGGATGCTTTTCCCTTTGGCTGGGAAAGGGAAGGAAGGTGCACGGCCACAGCTGGGATTTGGTGCGGTTGGTGATAAAGCCCCACAGCCTCTTTATCTCTGCAAGGGGTAATTCTGCAGTTGGGACCTCACTAGTAGGGGCTGTGCCTTCTGCTTGCTGAGAGTAATGACTGCCTGTGTGCCCAGTGGGGCAGGCAGGGACTGCAGCAGCCTCGTGTGGCTGTGAATGAGCTGGAGGAGAGCCCAGAAGCTCTCCCTCTGACCACGCTTCTGCTGCTGCCCCTGCTCTCGGCCTGCTGGTGATGGGACTGGGTGGGGCAGCCGCTGCCGTGGCTGGGATGAGCTTTCTGGGATGGGAAGAGGGGCAGGAGCAGCCTCAGGGATGGGAAGCCAGGCTGCTGCTCCCTGGGGAAAACTGAGGGCAGCCAGGACCAGGCTGTAAGGGTGGCCCTGGTTTCAGCCAAGCTTGCAGCTGGAGTTTCGGGTGCAGTGCTGCTCCACCTGTGAAGGAGAGCTTTACTGCCTGATTACACCTATAAACTTCTCTCTAGATTGCAGACTTTGGCTTGTCCAACATTTACCAGCACGACAAACTTCTGCAGACTTACTGTGGCAGCCCTCTCTATGCATCTCCTGAAATCATCAATGGGAGGCCGTACAAGGGCCCAGAGGTAGGTCACCCCTCAGCCCCCGACCAGCAGAGTCCTGCTGCCTCTTTGCTTGGCTGTAGGAGAGTGCTGGGTGCTTTGCAGGCAGAGCCCAGCCTGCCTGGTTTGGGGTAATGGCTCCCCTAAGACCAAGCCCTGTGTGGTCAGTGTGTGGCGGCCCCAGTGAGGTGGTTGTGATGGGATGCAGGTGGTGGGTCCTACCCCCATGGCTGCTGCTGCTCTGGGAGCTGCCCCTCAGGCTCTGGTGGGGTCCAGGGTTGGGAGCTGGGGCAGCCTGGGCCTATTGCCCCCTTGCAAGCTCATGTCTTCCTCCCACAGGTGGACAGCTGGTCCCTGGGTGTTCTCCTCTACATCCTGGTCCATGGCACGATGCCATTTGATGGCCACGACTACAAGACTCTGGTCAAGCAGATCACAAGCGGGGACTACCGGGAGCCCACGAAGCTGTCAGGTAGGCAGACCCCCCCACCCTCCTGCATATCCCNGGGCTGATCCGGTGGATGCTGATGGTGAACCCAGAGCGCCGTGCCACCATCGAGGACATTGCCACGCACTGGTGGGTGAACTGGGGCTACAAAGTGCCCGTTGGGGAGCAAGAGCTGCTGCGGGAGAGCGAGTCCCCGCTGGCAACGGTGGCAGAGTGGCTGCGTCGCTCCTCCCGGCCCCTCCTGGAGAACGGCTCCAAGGTGCGATGCTTCTTGAAGCAGCACATCCCTGGTGTGGCCCTGGAGCGGCAGCGCTCCCTCAAGAAGTCCAAGAAGGAGAACGACGTCTCCCACGTGCTGCAGGAGGTGGCTCTGGGGCCGGAGAACCCCTCCAAGTCCATCCTCAAGCGGCCCAAGGGCATCCTGAAGAAGAGAAACTCCTGCGAGCAGAAGGTGCCTGGCCCTGGTCCTACGCCAGCAGCACCCATGGGAGAGGCAAGGGGGGAGGATGGTGAAGTGACTGCTGTGGGTCTCGCCAGCATCCTGTCCTCTGGGATGCTGGCTGGTGGTGTGGGTGTCGGGGCGGTGCCCACGGCTGTGCCCAGGAAGGGAATACTGAAAAAGCCCTCGACAAGGGAGTCGGGGTATTACTCATCTCTGGAGTGCTGCGAGTCTGGGGATGTCCTGGATGCAGGGAGCTTGGACCTCGATGGGAGTGTGTTTGCTGACACCCACTCCCCAGAGCAAAGCCCCCAGGGCCTCCCTGCCCGCCGGAAAGGCATCCTCAAGCACAATGGCAAGTACTCCTCCAGCAGCACGGAGCCGGACAGCCCCTCTGAGCAGGGCTTTGGGGGCTTCACTGAGGTGCCCCTGCCTCAGGCACCCCGTGCCCGCCCATCCAGCGCTGTGAGTGAGGACAGCATCCTCTCCACAGAGTCCTTTGACCAGCTCGACCTGCCCACCCGTGTCCCCCATGGTGGCAGGGGCATGCGGGGCTGCATCTCGGCTGACAGCCTCCTCCAGCTGGAAGAGGAGGAGGAGGTAGAGGAAGGGCGCAGGCTGCGCCGCTGGACTGTGACCCATTGCCGGAGTCCCCTGGGAGAGAGCAGCTTGTCCCTGGCTGGCTGTGACAATGTCACCAAGGTCTACCAGCGTGCTGTGGCCCTCAGAATGAAGCTGAGCTGAGGGTTCCTCCCAGAAGGGCACCCTGGGGTGGTGCTGGGGAGGGGGCCAAGCCCTTCCTGCCCTGGGGCTGCTGAGCCATGGCCCACGTATTTATTTGACACTGTTGTGCCCCTTGGGGAGGAGCAGGGGGGGCAGACAGGCAGGGAGCTGTGGTGGCTGGGGGTGGTTGGTGGGGGGATGTCCCAGGGCCAGGACATCAAATGGACCAAAGCCCTGAGAGATCCAGCCACCACCACCACGGAGGGGCTGGGGGCTCCCAGAGGCTCTTCGCTGCCATCCTTTCACTCAAACAGGGTCATCTCCTGGGGGGGGGGGG
>VZTU01015595.1:16347-30924 GCA_013400835.1 Zapornia atra
TTCTTTGGAATTTTTTATTTTCCAGGGGGGTCAATTTTTTTTTTTTTTTTTTTTTTTACTTTAGTAGAGTCTGGACAATAAAGGACTCTGAGATGGTAAATATATGAATGTTCGTCAGAATATATCAGTGCTTACCTGTCTAAATTTAAATAGATATTTAAAATTAGGTTCCTAGAAAAGCTTTCAGGTTGTCTAGAGAAGTGAATCATACCTGATTTATACTTATTTTTCTGGCTTTGCAACATGGGTAGACTTTGGGCTGAAAATGTTGATGGTATTAAAGAATATCTGTAGAGCATACAAGCCTGTACAAGTGGGAGAGACAGCACTGTCAGGAGTTGGGATAGGGGAAACTTGAAGAGCTTAGAAATACAGACCTGAAGCCTGGCATCCCAAACACTTTCAAAGACACAACTTTGAAGAGATATACTTTAATCCTGATAGATTTCTTCAGAAATATGCATGACCTCATGCTTTTAAATGTTTTTATATGGGCTTATTTTAGTTAGTGTGGTATTCTTAGATTTTTCTGGTTTTTATCAGCTTATCAACAGCCATTGTAAATGTGGAAAGAAAAATCCAACCAACCATGTAAGCAATAAATGCCAGTAATTTTAAGATTGATACGTATGAATTCTGGATATTTTTATCCAGCATAGTTGCCTGTGCCTGAGGATGCATGCACCGCATTCTTATGTAACTTTTGCCTCTAAATCTATTTGCTTTTGATGACCATTCCTCAGATCTGATTGCTTCTAACTCTCTGTCTTTGATGTTTTCACAGTAGCTTCTCTGAGAAGCTGCCATACCTTGGATAGCTTTACTATCCTTCATGATTTAGAAAGGTTAGAGAGAAGGAGCAGCAGGTGTGAGAGAGGGTTTTGGCATTTATCTTGTTGAACTCAGTGCAACTATAAATACATTTTCAGTCTCTACTAGTGCTCATCTATAATTAGGCTAGAGGTATGGAACAAAAAAGAAGAGCTAAACAGCAGCTGCAGTGCAAAAAGTAATTGAAAACATCTGATTAGTGTCATAAAGAATGTCAGGTAATAACTGAAGGAAAATAATTCAAATAAAGACCAGTAAAAGCGCCAGTAGTTCTAGGCATTTGTAGGTATCCAATATATTTTTACATAAAAGTTTACAGTTGTATTAAACTCCAGCAGTGAATGAATTTAGCTCCTTTATGTCACAGTAGCAGCATTTATCTGAAAACCAATGAATGTACTCTGGAATAGAAGCCTGCTTGTTTGATTTTTATGTCCATGAGGTTTCCATTGTGTCCAATTCTCCTTTTCTTTTACGAAAAATGCTTATCTATCAAAAAAAAACCCAAACAACGAAGAAACAAACAAAAAAACCCCCAAAAAAGCCCAACAGGAAACAACAACAGGAAAAAACCCCAAACATAAAGAGCTGCTGTACTTAATTTGAAGTATAATGCATTTTTAATGGGTTTAATTGGATACCAAATATAGTTAATTCTCTATTGTAGTTATTGATCAATTATGTTAAATATTCTCTATTAGTTTAGAACATAACAGGAGTGGCAAAAGGACAGTTTTGATTGATAGGGCTTTGAAGATGAAATATTTGCAGATCATTCCATCAGTAAAAGGTAGAGATCTAAATGAAATATAAAACACAGAGAGATCTTCAGTAATGAACACTACCAAGTCTAGACATTTTTATAGAGACAGAACCTTTGCTGCCAGCTGCCCCAGTATGTCAGAAAAAACTGTTAGAGCGATGGTTATTGTATCTCTTGCAACATTCAGTAGGTTAATTTTTTTAAAAAATGGCTGCAATGAAAACCTTTTTTTCATTATTCCATCTGGTTTAAATGTGTGGTTTTAGTTACACATAGAATCAAAAAGCTGCCAAAACTCTAGCTATGACCCCTATTGCAATATCAACAAAACTGATGATGTTGACTTATTATTTGAGCAAACAATATACTGGAGCTTTTTCCTTATTAGTTCAGAAGCTGCCTGATTGTGCACCATGATGACAGATTTTCTGATTCTAGCCTCTAACAAGAATCTTCCACTGATTACAATGGCAGCAGATCTCAACCCTAATAGCCGAAAATACTGTTTTATAAATGATGAACAATATAGATGCTAAGAAGAAAAAATATAATTACAATTGTGACCATATTATTTCTTAAAAGAATCACTGCTGTTACACAATAGGAACCATATAATAATTTAAGATTATTTAAAAGAAGATATGGAGATAGGAATTAGTTTATTAATTAAATCAAACAGCATCAGGATAGGACTAATGAATCTTAATAAAAAATAGGAATAAATGAATGATAGTTAAAGATGAGAAGAGAAAGCTTTTACCCTGGTTATACCCTCAGATTATTTTTCATTATTCACTTTTTGGGTAGACAGTGGTAAAGTTGCAACAAGAAGTCCAATTGTAATCAAGAGAGACTTCAGGAGCTTGAGAGGACTGGTTAAGGGACCAGGAGCACAAGTAGTGCTCTCCTCTATACCTCCAATTGCTAGGAATGATGAGGGGAAAAACAGGAAGAGCCAGCAGATCAATACCTGGATCTCAGGTTGATGTCACCACCAGAATGTTAGGGTTTAGTCTATGGGTATTTTATGGGTTAGTCTATACAACACCAGGCCTGCTGGTGACAGATGGGATATACCTGTTCCAAAGTGAGAAAAGGATTTTTGCACAAGAATTAGCAGGGCTCATTGAAAAAAAATTCATACTAGATTTGAAAGGAGAAAAGATAAAACCTGGCTTCCTAGAGATAAGCCTGGGGACATAATGTCAGTGTTTTCAGGACACTGTGCTAGCAAGGTCCTTCAGTCTGCCATCTCAGTGGATGTAGGAGATGGACATCCATGCAACAGAAAAGTTACAGGAGTTACTGATATGCTAGAAACCACGGAAGCACCTGAGAATAGTGATACCGGAATTAGGGTTTGTCCCTCTTAAAAAAAGGTTCAAAGTCGGGGTAGCAGGCAAACTCCTTTCTTGCCCACCTTGTCCAGCCAGGTGCCTCTGAACAGGTATGAGGCTCTGGCTGAGGAAGGGCAGTTGAATGAGAGCATGGATGAAGGGCAATCTACTCCAGAGGGGTCTCCACACTCAGAAAGACCTACCTCCTGCATCACAACCACATGCATGAAGAAGGAGTGTAGTTGTTGTTTTTCTTCATAATATAGAACAATAGAAAATCATTAATTCAACCATAGCATGATAATTATTCTGAAAATTTGGCAGTTGACTTTAATATAAATGATGTTTGCTAAATATTGTTTTGTGTTGAAGCTAAAATGTGTATTTCATAATGAGATGGACATACAACAATGACTTAAGCTGCCAGTTCTAAAGATTATAGTGAAAAGTAAAATAAACATTATTCTGCTGACAAAGCTGAGTCTCCTTTTTTCATAGGATCAAGGTCTGAGATATTTTATAGCTGCTAACACTAACCTCGAAGTATCTAATATTGTATCGCACACATGTAAATCCATCTCATGTCTGTTTAACTTAGTTTAGCTGAGTTTGCAAGCTTTTGTTCTAACTGCCTAAAAGTACATACTTAAAAGGCTGCCTCTGAACAGAAAATAACTTGTCTCCAGTTTGGTAGTCTTTGGTTATTTTTAATTAGTACATGGATTTATTCGTTGGTTTTTGGTTTTTGTTTTTTTTTTTTCCTTCTGCATGTCTCCTAGCAGTAGCATATCTAATTAAATTATCCTTTCTTTGTGTATGTTTCAAAGCATTCCTTAGTATATCAATAGGAGGGGGTGGATTTCCTGTTCACCACAAGAAAAATCATGACTCTGTTTTAATATTTTCTGGAAGCTCCGCATCTTTTCATATGCCATATTTTTAACACGAGTAATTTAATTATCTCTGATGTCTTGTCTAAGTACATATCAGGAAAAATATGTTGAAGTTTTGACTGCAGCTTTAATAGACACTACAGTGTGGCAGTGCTTGAGACCACAAAAAGACCTACTGAATTTCATTGCTAGAATAATGTTTCTACCATCTTTTGGTCTAATGCAAAATGTCAACTCAGTTTTGCGTGACATCTAGGATCCGTATAAAATATCTGTTAATAAGGTTGAATGTCCCCTGGCTGACCCACTCCTTCCCTTGAACTCAGTGTTCTTCCACAGACACTGTGCAGTGTATGGTTTTTAATCAACAGGGAAGCAATTGGAATTTGGGAAGAAAATAGGGTTTTGAAACAGAAATGCAAATGGAGATATGCTCGTTTCCATGTGTACTTTGCTAAGAAAAATTGGTCTTTCAAATATACAAACAATAGGATTGGCTGAAAATTTCCACAACACTTAATTTTCAGTGGAAAATTGCAGTTTTGTACAAGGGTCTTTTAAAATTAAAAATACCTAATTTCCACAGAACTTGTAAAAAAAACCCCAAAAAAACCGTCCCCTGTCATTCAAAGCCACAGAGCACTGCTGTCTGTCAGATTTTTAATAAAAAAATGATGTTCCCATTAACAAAATAAATTTCAAAGCAAAGCAGAAATAAAAATCTTATTAGCTGCAATAAACAAATGTGTGTGTGCGTATGTTTGTATAAAATTGTTGTAATAACAATTTAAAACCATAAAACTCTTGCACAAATCTTTCATTAAATAGATTTCAACATAAGGAAAATTTTTAGACACATATTATTAATGACTGATTTTATACTTTCCACATAAACCCGAGGTCCAAATATGAAGCACTGTGAAAATTTGCTACCAGGATGACTTTCAATTTGAAGACCTGCCTGTCATAGGTCTTTATGTAACTGTTGTTAGGTGTTGTGAGTTGCTTGCTGAACCCCCTGCTCTGGTGTGGGGTCCCACTTATGACACACAGTTTTCCATTAACTTCTCCAACATGAGTCCTTCCCATGGGCTGCATGGGTCTCTTCCATGTGGTGCAAATCTTCAGGACCAGACTGCTTCAGCATAATCCCCCACGTGGTGACAAATCCTGTCAAAAACCCTCTCTAGTATGGGCTTCTTTCCTCATGGGCTGCAGGTCATGACAGGAGTTTGCTCCATCATGGACTTTTCACTAGATCACAGCCTCCCTCAGGCGTTTCCACCTGCTGTAGCACAGGCTTCTCCACAGGCTGCAGGCAAAATCTCTACTCCACCATCTTCCTCCATGGGATGCAGGGTGAGAGCCACAGGCTACAGGGGAATCTCTAATATAGTGCCTGGAGTCCCTCCTCCTCTTTCTTCATTGACCTTGATGTCTGCAAAGTTTCTAACATCTTCTCACTCCTCTCTGGTGGCAAAAAGCTGGTGCTAGGCTGGTTGTATTGTTGGTTTTTTTTTTCCTTCTTACATATGTTAGTATAAAGTGCTATCACTGTCACTGTTGGGCTTGACCTTGGCCAGCAGTGGGTCCATCTTGGAACTGGCTGGTATTCATTGTTTGTTCTAGGGGAAGTTTCTAGCAGCTTCTTGCGGAAGACACCCTTGCAGCCTGCCCCACTACCAAAATGTTGCTACACAAACCCAGTACATGGAGTTTAACCCAAACCTAGAAATAAACCTATTTGAGATTTTTGTAGGTTTAGTGTGGTTATCACCTTTTCTGTTTTTATCTTGAAGGAAGTAAGTTGTATTGAGACTAGTCTTATATTACAAATAATTATTATTATGGCTGCTTTCTTCACTACCCTGATCACACTGCAGCATAAAAAATAAAATTTTAATTATTTTACTTAATTTTACTTACTTTTCATCCTTTTTTTTGTGTGACTGACTTTAAATTGCTGAATTAGATATATTATGAAGATGAGTGCTGTGCACTAGATTAAAAAGATTTCCTAGATAGCTGTGTAGCAACAGTATTTTTCAAAGTTTTGTATGAGTTTATTTCAGAGTAGAAATTAGCATGTAGAAAGTAACCTTACATTTCCATTAGCACTATTTGTCTCTCACACTTATCCTGAAGAAATATATAAACCATCTAAATGTGTCAGTTTAAATACTTTCTTAGCTTTCACTGAATTGTCCTGACCTGCTGTTTTCATTGTATTTGCTAGTGGCTTGGTATGTGGTAGTATATAACAGATTGCTGAATTCAGATGAACCTTTTCCTTATTGAAATGTTAACACTATTTTCTTCATAAAGAGACATATGCTATTCTAAATCATGAAGATTCACAACCAAACACATAAACCAAAACCAGAGGAGGAACATTAAGTGGCTAAGCTTAAGAGGAATTTCTTAGGTTACGGTGGCTACATTTTACCTAATATAGTCTAGGCATTTAGTCTGATAGGTGTTTTCAACTTCATTCTCAAGGGTAGAGAACTATGTTTTAACTAACTTCTCAAGAGTCTAGCCAGAAAATTTGAAACGCAAGTACATTGAGTCCTTGACAGGTACGAGAAGGCCTGATCCATTACATTATCTTTTCATTATTTCAGAATAATGTTATTTTTCCTTTACATTAAACCTAACATTTTGTGTATTTACATTAAGGGAAAGGAATTTCTTTTACACTGAAGTGTTTCTTTTTTGCCTATTTTAAACTTTTACTGTATCGTGTACACAGAAAATACATTTTTTTCTCCAATTCTGCCTAGTTACTGGACTGTATTTTTATAATTATCACTTAATATTAGTTGCAAATGTATATGGCTTGAAGATATTTTCATTGATATCTATGTTTTTCTGTTTCATCAATACAGTATAGCTTATTATTCCTGGACAGAAGCCTATATGATCCTTAAGATTTCTATGCTGCCTTTTGCAATCTCCTGAGAACATATTATCTGGTATTAGTTTCATTTCATAGAATTCTCATTATGGGAAATTCTTTCATTGTGAAGATTATTTAGTCCAATCATAAAAGAAGCATGTCTCACATTTGAGGGACAAAATTAAAGACTTCAATGAAAAAAATGGGTCTAAGTAGGTAAACATAGAAGTCACAGTTTCTTGAAAATCAAACACTGCTCAGCTAGACAATTCCATCGTCCCTTCTCAGAGGAAAACATCACAGTCTTATCTCTTGATAATCAAGCCTATTGAGAAAAAACCTGTTATCTAGAGACATAGAAACAAAGAAGATATACCTTCAAATAAAGAGGTTTAATTATCCATGATTCTGAGGAAGAAAAGAGTGAAATATGAAGAAATATAATTTGGCAGGATAATATACAAAAAGGGAGAAGACTGGAAATTTTATACCTAAAATGTATCTAACAGAAAGCCATATTCCAATCACATAAATAAATAGAATAATGGAAAGTGTTTGCCTTTGATTTTTTAACAAAGAGATACTCCTGAGAACTGAAAGCTTTGTGTATAAAAAAAGATTGTTGTAGTGTTTCCTGAGCATCATATTTTTCTTACATTAGCTTAGTCTTCCTCATATTTCATGGCATAAAGGATGCATATTAGTTTCTGAACTATACATCATATTGTTTATTTGTTTTCTGTTTATCATACTTTGATTTCCTTTTGATGAGCATTTATAGGAAGGAAAGCAATACTGAGAAATTATGTTGGATGTATTTTGAAGGGGAATGGAGCAGTGCTTAGGTAAAAGCAGATACTTAACATTTAATTGGTATAGTAAATGGTGAATAAAAGGCTTATTCATTTTGCAACAATATTAATATGATTTTCAGAGACCAAACATGGTGCCTGCAGTAGTCCCCTGGTGCATGATTTCACCATATCTAAAATTACAACTAATTATGTCTTCATCCTGGAGAAGTAGTGACAGGCTTTTCAATGAACGTGTAAATTCTTTAGCAGCATTGTTTACCCAAAGAGTAGTTGATTAAAGAATACCTCCAGGAAGACTTACACAAAATTCACACAGGACAGAAATTAATTAGTTTCTTCTAAGTCAACTTTTTTTCTGTCCACATACTGTGTATGTCTGACAACGAATGGGCAGGAATCTCCTTTTCTCCTTTGGAAAGAACAGCTGTACTAACAGAGACCATCCATCCCTGTGAAGAACTGTTAGGTGCTAGGAGAGTCATGCCAGCATGAAGATAAATTAGACAGTTCTTAAAAGTCTCCTCTTTTGTAATGTCTGCAGTCTATGTTTAGTTCTACTATGTAACAATTTAACACTTTTGTTAGTTTGCACAATGTTTGCTCGTTGTAATCTCCATGAGAAGAATCATAGCAATAATTAATTTTTATCATAACCTATTTCTTCACATCACTTTTTTCTTTCTGCTTGTGAGACCAAATCTAGCAAGCATCTTTTCTGATACATGATCTAAGTCTCTTTATTCTTAGATTAAGTAGGATCCTATGTTGTTTACATGAACAAAGCCAAAGATAATTTTTACTTTTCAAGAAAATTCAAGTCCATTAATGTTAGAAAATACTCTGGATGTTATCTTTTATCAATTTTTATACTTTTAAGAAAGTTAAAATTTGGCCCTGTTTTGATAGCAGTTTCTGAATAATGAGTTTATCAGTGAGAATGTCATCAGCTCCTGCTTGTAGATGGATGATGGGAGTGAGATGAAAACTCCCTGCTGGCAAGTGAGCCCATTAAATTTTATATTGTTTAAAAAATTAGGTTTAATTCAAATCTCCACAGCAGAGACACATAGAAACAAAATTGAAACAATATGACAGCATAGATCTAAGCAAAATATTATTGCCAAGACAGCTAGCAGATTTGAAGGTGAAGAGACTTAATCATTTAGTGTCACTACTTTCATAACAAGAGTTCAACAAAACATACCTCCTTTCACCTGCATGATTTAGCAGCAACATCAGTCAGGCTTAATGGAGTTGTCCAATCATCAGTTTAAAACTTTTGAGAGACACTGTACTACTTTTAATTATTAGGCCTAGATGAAAATTTCTGATTAAAACTACTTTGACAGTCTCTTGGATGTTCCACTCAATGAAAATGTTAAGATTTTCCTACAGAATTGAGTCATGCAAGCTTTTTAGTGTATTTTCCAGTCGAATTTTTTCTAGAGTCAGATGTCATTCTCTGGCTCCCCCTCCCCATATGTTTTCCTGTCAGGAATTTCCTTTCACTTTAAGCTGTTTAAATTGTGTCTGCTGCTTTGGTTTTTCAGTATAACATCACTGTCCCTCCACCCCAAAGTATATGAGATGACCTTAAATGTGAGACACAGCACAAAGCCCAGGTTCTGAAAAAAATGTTTTGTTTTTTTTTAATTTGAATTGACTCCATTAGATGGTAAAGTGGGAAGCAGATACAGTTTGTACCTGAAATCAGAGAACACCTGAAGATGTCCCAGTCAAAATGCATTTGGACCATGATTTAGAGACAGCAGCAGGAGTCTCAGGAATGAAAAGTGACATGAGAATTCAGGAAAATGGAGACAGGGTTCTGTTAGGTAATAGCATGTGAAATGTCAAGAACTTTGTGATAAGCTGTTTTGCTTTTTCCCCAGCCAGCAGCTAAGTACCATATGACTGCTTGCTCACTTTTGCACTTCGTGAGGGATGAAGGGGAGAATTGGAAGCAAAAGGTCAAACTTGTGGTTTGGGATAAGGACAGTTTAATAGAACAGCAAAGGAAGAGGGAAGTAACAACAATACTAAAAGAAAAGAATATAAAAAACAGGCAATACACCTTGCAATTTGCTCACCTCCTGGAACCCCATGCCCATTCTGTTCCTGAGCAATGATCCCTCTCCACCACCAGCTCTCCCTGTTACATACTGATCATGATGTCATACAGTATCAAATATCACTTTGGCCAATTTGGGTCAGCTGTCCTAGTTCTGCTTGCATTGCTGTAACCACCCACATAGGTCATTGGCCACCATCCATGAGTTTAGTATAGAGGTAGATTATTGACAGCTGTATTCAGCAATGTCTAAAGGTAGCTGATGTTTTTTACTTCCACAAACAGGTTTGGTACACCTTCTCCTTCTGCAGATTCTGTGGGATTCCATATAGCAACCTTCCACTTCTGATGCTTTCCCACAATACAGCAGGACCCGTGAGTGAGCAGGGAAGATTGCTTCTAATTTTCTGGCAATTTATTATACAGTGAGAGGTCTTCAGTATGTGTCACCTCCTCCTCTGGCAACATTCTGAGATGTTTGCCTTCTGGCCATTCCATGATCACTTCCAGAAATCCTGGGTGATTTTGGTTTTCTATTTGAGCCCACTGCATGATCAGTGAGACTCACTCCACATAGCATCAACTGCATGATGTGTAGAGGGGACCTTTCCTTTGAACATTCAGCCCGCTCTGACAGCAAGATTGGTAAGAGGAATTGTGCTTCAGTAGCAACTGCTCTCAAAGCAGCCTGAACAACTTCATGTGCTTCCAATAATCTTTTTTCAGTTGAAGTGTAACAGGCCTAAGGCCCTCTGTATTCTTGACTCCAAAACCCCAGTGGCTGACCCCAAGTCTCCCCTGGTGCTTTCTGCCAGAATCCACATAGGATCATTCTCTCCAGCTGCAGTGTAGAGCACATTTTTAACAATTGGTCCTGCCCAGACTGGCCTAAGGGCTACTGCATAAACTATTTCCTGTTTAATTTGTTCAAATGCTTGTTGTTTCTCAGACCTCCATTTGAAACTGTTCTGGGTCACTCAACAGAGAGAATTTACAATTAGATTGTAATTTGGAATATGCATCCTCCAAAAGCCCATAATACCTAAGAAAGCATGTGTTTCCTTTCTGTTATTTGGTGGAGACATAGCTGTTATTTTATGGATCACATCCATTAGGATCTGATAACATCCATATTACCATTTTATTCCTAAAACCTGGATCTCTTGTGCAGGTCCCTTGACCTTATTTCATTTTTTTGTCAAAACCAGCTTTCAGAAGGATTTGGTTGCAGGTGCTCCAATATCTCACCTTTTTCCTGTGCAGTTTGGATCACTCAACAGCAAACGGTGGGGCTGTGTTTCTACTCCTGGGGCAGTCCATTGCAGGTGTACAAAGTGAAAGCAAATAGTGGACTTCACTCTGCCACCAAAGGAATTGAGATAAATGCATTAGCAATACAAATTGTGGTGTACCACTTAGTTGCCTTTGATTCCAGTTCACACTGGAGTTCCAGCATGGCAGCACTCATTGACAGTGTGACTTCATCCAGGCCATGATAGTCTACTGTCAGTCTCCACTCTCCATTAGATTTTCACACTGGTCATATGAGACTGTTAAAGGATGAATGAGTCTTGCTGATCACTCCTTGATTACAGATGAGAATCAGGGAGTCCTCTCGGTGCGATGTTGTCTGTGCACTATTGTGATAGAAATTGACACCTGCTGTTCTCTGACCCTCAGAAATCCCACAACAGAAGAGTCTTCCGAGACATCAGTCAAGGTAGACAGCTGTTCAATTTTATCTGTCTCCAAGGCACGTATGCCATAAACCCACCCTTTCAGGTCGTTGAAATACCCTCCCTTGAAGTAGTCTATGCCATGGATGTACAGAGACTCTGAGCCAATCAAAATGGGGTGCTTTTGCCACTCATCCACTCATTCCCAGTTCGACTCACTTTGGCCTCTAGTACAGTTAGCTGTTGGGAACCCCTTGTCACTCAAGAAATATAGATGGGTTCTGCCACATTGTGAATTGACCCTGATAAAGTGATAGGATATTTGAAAGGAAAGTACTGTGTGTGGCTATTCAAAGAGGGAAAACTTATTACACTGTGCTGGGTCCTGGCCAGCATCTTCCAAACACTGCTCGATATGAGGTAACATAGAAATGAAAATATTATTTTACAGCATGCCAAGACAATCATTGCTGTGTCTGAGACCTTTAACTGTCTGTATTATGAGTAGATGTCTTCCTCGAGTAAAATTATAGGTTAAAGCATGATGAATCATGTTGCAAATTTACTTCCTAAAAAAACCCTCCTCTCATCATCTCTACTCACTAGAAAAGTCAGTCAGGGATCAGAAATATAGAAAGTGACCATGTAAAGGGCCTTGATTTCTCTGTGCAAATAGTCATAGGGCATATTTGCATGTGCGGGTGCAGATTGACCCAAAGTGGTTGGAAAACATTATGGTTCAGTAGCAGTGTACCTGTTTTAGCACAATTCTGTGCCCAAATTACTATGCCCAGATCTCAGTAAGACATATTTATGTTGATCCAGTGGTCTGAAATACTAACTAAAATACTAACTGATTTTCTAGCTCATATAAAAATGAAACGATAAAAGAAAAAAAAAACCTTACCAGCAAACTAATAAATATTACAAAGAGGTGGACAAGGACATGAAACTATCCTTGAAATAACAAGGAATATTCAAGTAATCAATTGAATTAAATTATGAAGCAGAGCAACAGTCATCACAGGGTCATAGAATAGTTTAGGCTGGAAGGGACCTTCAAAGACCATTGAGTCCAACTTCCCTGCTATGAGCATGAGTATCTTTCATGAGGTCAATTTCCTCAAAGCCCTTGACCTTGAACACTTCCAGTGTTCTCACGGCAACCTGTTGCAGTGTCTGACCATGTCCTCAGGCAAAATATGTCTTCCTTATGTCCAATCCAAATCTATTCTCTATTAGTTAAAAACCATTGTGTCCTGTCATGTTGCTATGTCACTGCCTTCCTCTGGACCTGCTCTGACAGATCCATTTCTTGAACTGTGGACCCCAGTGCTGAACACAGGAGAGTGGAACAGAGGGTAAGAATCACCTCCCTCAACTTCCTGGTCTCACTTACTTTTCCTCAGCCCAGAATCCAGTTGGTTTTCTTGAACCACAGGAATAAATGACCAGCTTGAGTCCAATTTTTCATCCACCAGTACCTCCAAGTCCTTCTCTGCAGGGCTTCTCTCAGTTCATTCATTTCCCTGTCTGTATTGATACTGGACACAACTGATGTGGCCTGGTGAATTTCATGAGATTCCTGTTGTCACACTCTTCAACCCTGTCAAAATCCCTCTAGATATCATATCTTCCCTATAGCAAACCGGCTGTGCTGTTTGGCTTGGTGCTATCTGCAAACTTGCTGAGGGTGCACTCAATCCTACTGTCTGTCACCGATGAACATTAAATAGCATTGCTCCCAGTATGAACCCTTGAGGGATACCATTTGTTACTTATTTCCATATGGACATCAAGCCAGAGTGTAACAATCTATTAAATTCCTCGTCTATCTAAGAGTCTACCTGTCAGACCAGTATCTCTTCAATTTAGAGGTAAGAAGACACTGAAGCAAAGGCCTTACAGAAGTCCAGGTGCTTATGTTCATAGCTCTTCCTCTGCCCACTAAACTACCCTATAAATCGCAGGTTACTCCCATCTTTACCATTGCTTCTGTAGACATACCTTTACTAAAGCTTGAAAGGGTTTGTTTTTTAAACAAAATGTAACTAAGGACACAGTACCCAGTAGTGAACTCATAAATCACGGAAGAAATGCCTCACATTTTCTCTCTCAGATTCATTATCAGGTAACTGAAAAAAAAAAAAACCCCGAAAACAAAACAAATAACTTTTTGTCAGTGCCTTCAATGCTCTACTGTATAAAGTTGAAAACAAGCGGTGGTCTGAATTTGAGCAGAACAGAATATTCAGTACATCAGTCCTGAAAAAGAGCATGGTGAAGAAGATATATGACCTCAGCAAAGCTTCAAAATAACAAAAGCATAATCTCAAAATTAGACAGGTGCAAAGTCTGTGCCCAATCTTGCATTCTATAAACCTCATACTTTAACCAAATACCAACTGATTGAGCATTCAGGAACGCTTCCCACATTGGTCAATTCCCAAAACTGTTGTACACCATTCCCAGTTTCGTGCCAAGGCACAGAACCTGCACATTTGGGAAAATAAGAGAATGTTACATTAGTGTCTGATCTGAATGACTAGAGAACAACATTCTGCGTTGTAACATGTGCCAAGAGGGATTTTTTTCTTTTGATGTCATTAACTCTTCCCTTTCATTGACTTCTCTCTTCATGTGCCTTTTCTGCACATTCTAAGTCATCCAGGTGGGATTTTTTCCATCACAAAATCTCCCAAATTTACATGCACTTTATTGTCCTTTTCTATGTTAGTAAAGATTTCCAAGGAGGAGACTTGGTCACTAGGTTGGGAGCATCCGCAGTGCTAAATCTTTAATATTCTCTCTGGTATAATTCTTACTCCTGCTTGTTTTGCAGGCAACACTAAACATCTTCTGAGCATACTGCAGGGCTCATTCCCAAAAGGCAGCTTGGTGACAGCCTCACCGTTTTGCTCTTGCAATGCTAAGTAAATGCTTGCATTTACTCTTAGAGCTAAAGAATTTGTGCTGTCCTGTTTTATTTATTGGTACAGATGTAAGTAACAATTGCAGATGTCTCAGATGTCAGCTCTAATTACACACATTCATAAAATGATGGGAAAAAAATTCTAAGACTACTAATATGAAATAGCGAATAAGCATCTTTAAGTGCTAATAAGTAAATGGAGGAATGGATAAAAACATGAGAATATGGATAAAGTACAGTTTTCCCTGGTCTTTGGAATTTCTTTTAATTCTATAAAATCAGTCCTGTGATTGAAAGATGTTGCTATTGTTCCAGACCCACATCATTAGAAAAGGGGGAGGAAAAAAGAAAGAAAAAAAA
>VZTU01015597.1:0-16178 GCA_013400835.1 Zapornia atra
CATCTGTGCCTTGGCTTTCCTAATCCCGTCTCTGTAAGTCTCTTTTTATTAATTCTTTGACACAGGAAATGCTGCCTTTCTGCTAATAGACAGTTCTAAGGAAATTCCTACAACAGTGATTAACACTAGTTAAAGACATGTGAAATTTTACTTGGAACACATGAAATAGGGTAAAATCCAAAAAACAGCCAGTGCCAAGAGTGACACTGGCTACAGTGAGGTGACCCCACATCTGCTGGGAAAGAGAATCCCAAAGAGCACCACAGGACTAATGTAAATACACATAACAACAACATAATACATATAACAACATAAATAATGTAAATACAATTAGTTCCTCACTTTGTAGCAAGTGTACTAAACTGTTTCAGAGCAAAAAATCGATTACTTTCAGGGAAAAGAAGTTCCAATTATTTTGCAGACTGCAGTAAGTCAGATGTACTTGCCTGGGCAAGCTGTCTGAGTTTAGTTTTTGTCATTTTAGGAATCCAACTGAGAGATAACCTGATGTTTCTTAATGTATTTTGTTACACGACATTTTATTTTATTGAGAGAATCATAAATTCCTTTGGAAAGCTAGAGAATTGCAAACAACTTATAAGTAAAGTATCTTTAAAGAAAACTCATATTATTGACTTAAGATTTACAAACACAGGAAATACTTTGGATTCAATAGCTTTTTTAATGCAAGATCTATAATATGTGATTTATACCTGTTTATCTTCTGCCACAGAATACATCCAAATTTGAAAGAGTAAGAGGAAGGTTTCATTTGTTAAGTATAAAAGTAAATTCTTCATTTGCAGAAAAAGAAAAGAAGGCTAAAATGTTTTAGAAAAAAAAAACCTGTTGACAAGCCCTCTGGAAAACTGACTGAGGGTGGAGAAAGCAATCTCAGGCACAGTGTGAAGCAGGATTAAAATCTACATCTGTATTACCCCGAGACAAATCTGTAAAGGCTGGTCTGAGGAACACAGGGATTTCAACTTCTCTCATCATTGATTTTCCAGTTTGTAGGATAAATGTCTGGTTTCATTTCACTTTTGTTTTTATTTTGTTATTCTGTGCAATCAATACACAACATCTGTAAGGGTGTGACATAAATCAAATCCTATGATTTCAGAAACTAATCTGCACAAAGTGTGTGTCTGATGCAAGCCCCAAGCTAAGGGCTTTAATATCATATTTTCTATATAAAGAATATAAAGAATGGAAGCTGAATGGAACCCAGGGCAGTAGCCCTGATTAGTGTGAGGCTACAGAGTCCAATTTTATAGATCAGTCTTAAATGAAGAAATATTAGTTTTAATGATCCTTCTGCATTTTTAAACTGGGCAGTTAATATTATTTAATATCAGCCAAGACCACTGTATGTCCCCCACACTTTGTCTCCTGCATATTACACTGAGACCTCGAGTTCACCATTACCAAATGAGAGACATCTTAAGGTTATGATAAATATTCCCATGAAAACATCAGTGCAGTGATAAAGCAGCAAAGAGAGCAAAGCAACCATGAAGAATTATAAGAACAGAACAAACAACAAAGAACACCCTTGTTCTACTTCCTTTCGGGTGATCATATTTTGAATGTTGTGTACGAATTTGGCCTTTCCCCTTCTCTTCATCCTGAAAATAATATAGCAAAGCTGGAAAATGCTCAGAAAAGGACAACAAGGCTTATGAAAGATACAGAATGAGTATTAAGTTAATGGAACATGAACTAAAGTTTATATGGTTTATAAAGCTTATCCTTATCTGGAAGTTTCTCAAGATGTCTGCTTTGCTCACACAGACAGGATGCTGAGCCAGATCAATCTTATGTCTGATGTGGCATGGCCAGTCTCATGCTCTTAATCTCTTGGCCACAGTGTGATCAGAAACATGAGGTGAAACAGGGAGGACAGAGGAAATAGGAGTCTGTTTACAATATGGATAAATACACGTACGGTAATGTTAATCTGGACAGAAAGGAGGCTGAAGTACTTTGGCCTCAGCTTAAGCATGTAATCAGGTTGCCAGATGGTTTTGCATACCTGAATTGATGTCTGTCCTATGATTGCTGCACTACTAATTACACCATAATCATCAACCTAGAGCAAGTATGTCACAAACAGATGCAGAAATCTGTGTGTGCACATTCCTCAGAATTTCCAGTGTTTCACTTGACTCCAACTCAATGTTTACTGATAATCAGTTTGGAGCTGTATTGCAGAAGGTCAGGTTTCAATGTGCAATTGCTTTTGCCAGTATTCAGACATGAATTGGACTTGAAACAATTACATAAAGATGTTCATGTTTTTATGCCCTCATAGCTACAGGACTCAATAACACAGGAATCTGAATACTGGGCATTCCACTCAAGCTTTTACTGTTTTCTGGGAATGAATACTAGGATAGCCCAGTCACACAGTATAAATAATAATTATCAATAAATAATCAAAGCAAACTGTTTGTGAAGTGCTATAATCTGAACTACTTTTAAAACCATCAGTGCATTCACAACTAAAGAGGCTGTGGAATGTGAATTATCACTGTGATAAGATATAGACCTGAATAACAGGCAAAGGTCTCCAAAATCAGGTGGAATTTCACTACTATACTGCTAAGCAGGTGTCTGATACAGAGTACCCCAGTGGTGGGTTTTTTTGAAGTATCCTGATGCTATCAGTCACACAATGATTCTTACAGATCAAGAACTCCTGAAAGAACAGGGAGAGTTTGATTTGCAATTTGTTGGGTTCACTTGGTGGAGAAGACTGCAAAAAGAATTATTGACTTCAGTCACTTCATTGTGAGTGGCAGGTGACATTTAATTTTTTTTTTCTTAAGAAAACAGAAATAGGCATATTTGTAAATTGAGGCAGAAAGTTGTCAAAGTGTTTCCTAAGCTACTTTTTCAAGGTATTATTTTTTCAACATAAAGCAGCTAGCTCTTCACTCAGATAAGTGTTAATTGAAAAGAGAAAATGCTACATCTGCTGCATAAGGAATTAAGTAGTTCCTCATCTGAGTGCTTTGTCTGAAATAATGAGGACAGTAATATACGTGTCAGTAACACTGTCAAGATCTCATGTTTTACTATCTGCAGTACTCATTTCCTTTTTGTCATCAGTTGTTCTTTGTATTCTGGTACAAAACTGTAGTACAACATTTTTGCATACTGTTAGCATTTACCATGCTTCACTCCAGAAAATACTGCTGTTGCCTCAGGGGTGATATTTTGCTGTGAGATATTTGCTTTATAACAGTGATTGTCTTTCTGGCATGAAGGTAGAGAGTAATAAAAATAAGAAACAGCAATTGCTCAGAGTATTTTGTGATTGACTTGTTATTCTTATAGTGATACACATCCCCAAACTCCATCTTGAGCATCCTCAATTTCACCATTCACTGTTCTGTTTTCACTCCCAAATCAAATTACATTCAGACATTAAACATTCTCTAGAATCCAGGCACCTTTGAGAATTTTAGGTCATAGACAAAAGCAAATGCAGAAGGTGGTTTACATGAGTTACACTCAGACATTCCATAGAGAACACGTAGGAACCTACCACTGCTGGCCAGATGGAAATACTACTGTAAGTAGATTGTCTAGGTTCTACTTTTTCATAACATCATCCACAGTATGATTCAGGCAAGAAACAAAACATGGTAAGACCCTAAGCTTGCAGTACTGCCAATCTTTCCCCCGAGTGAGAGCAGGTGGTGACCTACATATGAAGCATTTCTTGTTGCTTTGGGGGTTCATCGATTTCAGTTCTTGCTGTTCACAGCTCAAATCTCAGCTGGGCAGCTGAGACAAGAACCTCCTGTGCTGCACCACTGTGCTAGAGTGAACTCCTGCCGTGGTGTTTTCCCCGTGGTTTTACATTCTCTCCAACCCAGAAAGGCTATAATATCCCTTCATTTTTAAATCATCTACTAAAATAGAGAAGCTATAAGATTTTATGAATTCATAGCAAAAATTAGTGAACATCTTTAAATACAGAGAAGTTTTTACAGGTAACACTTTGCAGAAGTAAGATTACTTCATTTTTAGCTATTTACTAAACCAACTAGCAACTGCTAATAAACTCTGCAGACTTATACAATACCCAGTGTAGCAACAGCTCATATTATAGTTAACAGACAAGATCAAATTGCTGCAGAGGAAATGTTATCAAGAAAACAGTTTATAAGGTACATAGAGGTGATGTCTGAAGCTGTTCCTTCAACTAATTGCTACTCAGCTTGAAATATAATCTGTACCTGAGTGCTCAAAATGTGGGATACCTCTGCATGCTGGTGAGAAATTCTTATGTTTAAACCTTGGGAGCTAGAGATATTTGCCTTACCTGATCTACTAACTGGGAGTAGAGGTCATAGCAATTGTCAAAGATGTATTTATAAGTTGAGTCCAGGCAGGCTCTTACACAGTCTTTCACCACTGTACTGGCTCGAGGTGGGCTCTGCAATTCAAGGACCTAATAAAATATTTCATAAATGGTAGAATGTCAGAATTAAATTGAACAGAAAAAAATCCAAGTGTTACAAATGAGTATAGTTCCATAATAAAAGATTAAAAATGTTTAAATATAACAATAATAACAATATTTAAAATCATGTTGACTTAAGGGGATTTTAGTTTAAAGATGCATTAAAACACAAACTTAAATTAAGCAAGTAATTGTATTACTAAGTTTTATGTGAACAAAGTTATTCATGTGATGAAAGATGTATACATGCCTAAGTGTTTACATCTTTCCTAAAAAAAAAACCCAAACCCTAACAGTTTTTCCATCACTTAGGAAATAATTAAACTATAGAATTACACGCTTTCCTCTGAACAAGAATATCAGCCAAATAGCTCTCCAGTTTTTAAAGCAAAGTGTGCAGCTTTTTAGTACACTCTAGGACACATTACTTTGACTTTCAACCTAATGGATTATTTTAATTTTCTTCATTTAGTGCCTCCAACATAGTGAAATCACATGCAACTGTGACAAACTGCTTTGTGCTTTGGTACTGTCATCCTGTAATATCAATGTGTACCATTCCTTTCTAAACACAGTTCAGAACTGGACCACATAGATATTAACAACTGGAGTGACTAATCAAATCTATTATGATACTAAGTAGGAAAACATTATTCTAGATGGCACGTGTTTAAACTAATTTTTAAATTAGTAGATCTTTTGTTTCCTTCAGGATACATGAAAATCACTGTTAAAAAATGAAATGACTGCTTGTTTTTCAAAGAAAATGGCTTTTACCACATCGTTAATATAAAACATGAATAAGATTGATTTCAAGTGAGAGATTTCATTTAAAACTGAAGGAGATTAATTGATTACAAGTATTAAGTTCAATGATTTTCCTGGAAAATAAAAAGCCACAGCATTTTTTTTTTTTTTTAAGAGTTATTGGGCAACTAAAGGCTGATACCTTCATTCGAAAAAAAGTAATGCTGGTAAGGAGGTCCACAGTTGACTTCAGATCTTGGAGTCTTTCAGAATTACTGGCAGGAAAATTATCCTGTGAATCAGGAAGAGAGAAATCGTGCAAAACTAGAGTTATGGGTAAGATGCTTGAACCACTAGGAAAAAAAAACCCTCTCTAGGTTGGAAGGATTAGAAATGTTCACATGTAACCTGAATTCTGTCTGTGAAGAAGTCAGTGAAGAGTATCCCTTTGACACAAACAGGAACATCTTTGATAATGCTCCTGTAGTTGTAATATGAATGATTTATCATATAATGATATTTTCAAAACATTAATGGAGTAAAAAATACTACAGAAAAACTAGAAAATGTTGCCAAGGAAAATCATTTGTGTATTATCCATGGCACATAAATCACTTGGGGGTATAAAAGTAGTAATGAAGAAACCATATATGAAAAGTTTGCTATGATCTCTAGGTTACCAGGAAGATTGATGGGAATTAGTGTTATTTAAATGGCCTCAAATTAATGAAACATCAGCTAAATATACTCATGCTCCAATATTATCTGGATAACAATCTTCAAAATTAAGAGACTGTAGGATGAACATATCCACTGCATGAACAACATGCACTTAATAACTGAATATGTGCAACTTCTACTACATCTGTCTCGGGTTTCTTTTGAATATTCCATTTCCTCCTTCAGCTTTGGAAAGCAGGCCAGAGACACAGAGAAATCCCTGAGATGGAAGCTGACATTCCTAGAAGGTGAAAGGAGAGTTGTAGTTGATGGAGCCCTAATTTTTCACGTATCACACAAAAGTTTCATGATCCAGTGGAATGGAAAAGGAGAAGTTCAGAACAGTATGATAACTGGCAAGTATTCAGTGCATGCTTTTTTCCTGAAAGGCTAGGTTTGGAGCATACTGCAGTGGAAAGAGGTTCCATGAGACAGCAATGGAACTGGAATTCCTATCATGTAGAAAAATGAGAAGTCAAGTCTCTTTCAGAAATCTTAGGATCACAGAACTGTATGGGTTGGAAGGGAGCTCAAGAGATCGTCGAGTCCAACCCCAGTACTTAGCATGGAAGTTTTAGTAACAGTAAACTGAAATTTGCCACACATAGGTCAGTGAAGGTAACCCCCAGATTAATTAATTTAATCAAATTACATATTCATTTAATGAAGGTTGATGAACCCAACTCTTCCTTGAACATCTGCTCATCCCTTGACCCATTCTTAGCTCTTGGAAACAAAAGAGTAACTTTTTTTTCAAACTAGAAAAAACCATTGTTGTTAAACTGCTTGAATTCTGTAAATTTTTGTTCCAAAGGATTTAGGGTCTCATGTCAGCACCCAATATTTTCAGTTTCTATGCTACAGGAGGGCTTAATCTCTAAACTTTAAGCAGATAAAAATGCATACGGATATTTACACATTAAAAAAAATCACTTTTTCTCTACACAGAATATGGTGCACATACCCTGTATTTAGATAAATCAATCCTCAGAGAATTGTGCAATTGATCCAGCAGTTTTATGAACTTTTCCCTCTGTGAAAATAAAAAAAGAATATGTTGTATAAGAACTTGCAGTTTCCTGTAACTGGTGGGTTTTTAGAAAGCTGCTTTCCACTCTTATCAAATAAGTAGACTGTTTTATATGGTTTCATATAAAAGCAGTGGCCTGAGATACCCCTCTTTCAAGGCCAGACAATCTATCTTTCATCACTTTACATTCCATTTCTATCCTATGATTTACCTGGTATGCATTCAACACTGTGCAGCTGTGCAATACAATACTAAGGTGATACATTTCCTATGCAGCATTTCCTTAATCACTGATGCATTGTTAAATAATTCAAAATATCTAGAAATAGAAAAGCATTGCCTGATGTTGCTAACCAAAAATGCAATAACAGCATAAAGTGTATAGTTTTAAGCTATGTTAGCAAGGCATATTAAAACATATAAGCTTGCTAAATTTTTATATTTGCCTTGTAATTGCTTATGTTTTTGAAGAAAGCACTTCCCCCTTTCTGTTTAACATGTAAAAAACTAATGTGTACAAGTATGATTAAAATTATACTTCAGAAACAGTGGCTTTTATAAGAATAAGTGATACTATGCAGTTGTAATTTTCCCTTTCAAATGTGGAGATTAACTTGTTATCTTGATAAATGAAGGTGCAATGAAAACATTTTGCTGTGACATACCCAGCTGAGTTGTGCCATTCTCAAGTAATACTAATGAGAGCTTCTAATTACCGATCTTCATGTTAGAACATATTCCACAGTCCACTGCACAAAACTGTGCAGAACTCCTTGCCAGCCATTGTCAGAGCAGCAGGCTTGTGGAAAGAGCGAGTTCTGATAGCTCTCAGAATGCATGGCTGTAGCCACAGCATCCCTGAAACACGATCGGCACTGGTATGAAAATGGAGTTCTTTATGTGCTTTCTCTCATCAGTGGTGCACTACCCTATACCAAAGGCCACAAATTTGGCACAGTTCCCTTAAGGGATCAATCAAAAGGGAACTTTTTTGTCAAGTTGAAAATCTATACTGAAATATTCAGGCAGCCAAATGCTTCCCAGCTGTAGCCTGAGGACTTGAATTTGAGATGCTCTTTTTGATGAATGATGTGCAGCTATACACTAACAACTGCCTTTTGACCCAAGAGAGAAAAATAATCTAATATTTTGCCTATAAGTCAATTGTTTGAAGAAAGAGCTCCAAATCTCTATTAGCAATGCTTAGTACTGTTTTACCATCCATCTGTTCAACTATGAATTGGATTGGAATTTGCGTCAAAGGTAAACTGGAATTAACATCAGAGAGAACTTAATCTCCCCCAATCTGAAGATAAAAGTAGCTCCAATCTTTCAAAAAAAAAAGGGAAAAGAAAAGAAAACCCAGCAAAAACATTCTAAATTTCAAAAGCTGGATCAAACTCAAAAGTCTAATAGAGCTTGAAGATTGAAAGAACAATGTTAATATTCCTCTTCCGAAGCAAACTTCTAGTAGCAGACGATAAAGTTCCAATTCAAGAACATACCGTCTCCAAACTAAAGAGACCCAGCCTGGGGTAGATGAGTGAGTAATTTCACCAGACTTAACATTCAAAAGAATAATAAATTGATATTTAGAGTAAATATTTCTCAAAGAAAGTTAGTGAATGAACCTAAAAATAATAATTTCATGGATTAATTTTTCTTAAAAGCTTTTTGACATCCCTTAAATTCGAAACTATATTAATTCTAGTACTACCTTAGGTATGTTTAGAACTAACTGTTGGCTATTTACTACTGTAAACCATGGCTTAAGATCTTAAAAACATCCAGGATTCAGCAATAATAAGAAAAAAACGGTATTATTACTACACAAAATGAGTGTTATCAAGTCCTATCTCAAAGGCACTTGTGCATGAAATGCAAAACTAAATGTTAGTTTCAACTATTTGGAAAAAATTATGAATGAATGCTGTACTTAATACACTGTTTGCTACAAATCAAAAATCTGTTTTAGCATCCAGAGAATATTTTCTTTACAAAACTAAACTTTTACACTTTTTTTTCAGGCATGAGTTGAATTACTTTACTGAAAAGTCGGATAATCGTGTTTCCAAATTCTGATGGGAAGACAGAAGCAAAACCAGAATTAAGTCTTTCTTGGTTTACTAGTGCAAATGTATAATTTCATAACATTATCTTGAAAGTTTGAAATTTGTAATATTTCTATTATTTTATTACTGGAGAAGGCCATTAGTACTTCAAACAGCTATAATTAGTGTTCAATAATTTAAAATTATGTTTGATATTTTATTTCATATCAATAAATGGTATTTCAGAAAACATTTTCATAGCTACTGTTAAATGAAAAATAGCTTTGATAATAGCCAAATAACAGCCATAAAAAGAAAACAGAGACAGGAATGAAAGCATTTTTAGCATCAAAAATGTGTTTAATCTCTATCTCATGCAATAGTAGAGAGATGAAAGAAGCCTCCTTGAATCATTGCTCTCCTTTCCTACTCTCGTCTCCCCATTAAGGGTAGGTGAAAAAATCAGAACATGAACTGGGAGTATCTTTATTTTTTTATCATGCTCAAAGACTAGGAAGTCTGCACTGTGAGATGCTTATCCACAAAAAGTTAGTAACAACAAAAAAAGTAGCACCACATCCCGAGATGCTGGTGTTTCTCCTAAAGTTCCTGATACCTAATATGCAGGACTTGAACAGTGCACCATTATTTCAGCAAATATGAGAGTCCATCATTATAGGCTCTTGTGAGAAAAATGGTATTTCTGGCTAGCTCCATTAGGTTAATGAGTTCACTGATGACACACAGCCCAAGAAAGCATTTGGAACTGAAACTTAGTCTAGTGCAGTTGGCACTTTGCAAGTCCCAGTGCAATAAATACTGATTGCTGAAGACTGTAGTGCTATATGTGTGTGTGCCAGTGCTTTCTCCACTATATACCTTATATAACATTATATAAGGAACTGACTGGTATGTCCTCTAGCTTTTATACTGATCGATTGTAAAGACTTGGGGTAAAATTTTCAAAAGCTAATGGCAGCTCTTCCTCTTTAAAATGACCAGCTTGAAAAAAAAAAAAAGAAAAAAAATGTTTTAATTTAGACTATGCTATCATATATTACAGAAATAAAGGGGGAAAGGGGGACATAGTCTATTTGGAAAAAAAAAAGTCTACTTACCCCAAAGTTAGTAGCTGCAAACCGATCCGAGGCAGACACATTAGTTGCTGCTGTAGTATGAGCATAGAAAGCATTTATATTGGCCAGCAGTGTACTCATAACTGCTGGCACACCAGGGCACATATATTTAGAAGATAGACAGGAAAAGTGCCTACAATTCAAAAAAACTGATGGTTATTAAAAGTGACAAAGATTCTGCTCTCTCACCACAAATTCTTTTCTGCCCCAATGATGTAACTTTCAAGACACCTCATGGACTATTTTCCAGACTTACACGAGGAAAATCCAGGTATGGCTGATTAATTGGCACTTGTTGCACGTTGATATGTTCAGATTGAACACATCAGATGCACATTTGCTTCTTACTCTGTTTATCTGAATATAAAAATGATCTTCAAAGGAATTTTGAAAGTAAGAATCTGGACTGAGGGCTGATCACAGACAAAGTAACAGTGGAAGTAGTTTTCTATTTTGTTTTAAATTAATTTGACTCCTTGGCTTGCTTCCTAATTACCTTTCTGCTTCACTTTTCTTAAAGGAACTAAAATCCATTACTGCTCACAGCACCTTGGGCAAGCAAATATAGGAAAACCACACCACTTACTTCCAACCCAGGTGTCTATGCATTAAATCAGTCCTGATTTTTAAGTCATCTGCTTCATAGGCATCTAGAATTTGTTAGGTGAAATTTTAAGACTTGAATCAGTGAGAACACGATGCCAAGTCATTAAAAAAATAAAGGCAAACCTGTTATCAAAATACAGTATTAGAAAGGGGAAGCCATGTACAAATACTTCAGACTGATTTTTTAAAGTCAGAATTATTTTATGTATTCTCTTTGTATTTTAGAACGCTAAAAATGCAAACAAAATATATGAATTAGAGTAGGCAATGTGTTTTCTTTTGTTAGTTCTTAAGGCTCAGAATCAGCCTTAGAATTGTTACAATTCAGTTAGAAATCAATTAGAATTGACATCTAACTTTATTAAGATTCAGACTCTTAAATGGAAAATTGAATCTTTAGAAATTAAAAGCCTAAAAGTCTTGGTGCACCAGATCAGCCAAAACCAGAGTGGCAATGTGGCACAACTGTTTACTTGTTCACAACAATAGAAGATGCCTGTTTATAACATAAGGAAACAAGATACACAAGGTGGACACAGGATCTAACACAAGAGGAGGGTAAATATTGCAACACGTAACATCTTAATTTCAAGATTTATAGTCAGGCAGGACTGAGGAAGAAAAAGTGATAAGTCTAAATGTACAGAAATAGAAAGAGAGTGAGAGGTTTTGGGCAGAGAAGATGATGGTGAAAATAAGCATACAGTCAAACAAAAGAGGAAGAAGAAACCCCAGTCACTCTGGAGCTCTCTGTATGTCTGAAGGTCCTGATTTGGCAGCATGCTCCTCCTAGCTGGAGTCTCTGGCTTCTCTCTACTGTTTCTCCTTGTGAGCATATGGCAGAGCAGTGTGCAGGGCCTAAACCACCTGGGCCCTAATGCCTATCCAAGAAAAAAATTAAAACAAGGTAGAAGAAAACTTGGTCCTGCTGAACTCAAGCCAAGTACCCTCACCTACTGTCACTGCCCAAATAATCTTCCAACCACGTCATTTAAGATTATTTGCCTCATATGAGAAAAGCCACAAGGTGTTTTCTGCAAGTTCTTCTAACAATTTCACATTGAGCTACCCAAGACCTTGACTGAGCTAGTATCTCGAAAACCCAGCCAAAGTGGAGTAATCTGTGGTGAGGAAAATCTAAACCTGTGGATGTCATTTATTTATGTCCTCATTATATCATTACACTGTTCTACCTGTAATTTGACTTGTGATATTGATGATAAAGCTTCTCTGTCAAGTGACATTATCTGAATTTTTGCTTCTCTCCATTTAATTGAAATCTGTAAAGTTCACAGAACCTATTAAGTTTATCACATGCAATATGGGTTACAACTCAGTCCTGATAACCCTAATAAGTCTGCAAGCCATCTGGCTTCATTCTGCTTGCTAAAATAAGTCAGAGGAAACTTATTTTCTTGTAGGTCTCTGAAAACAGCAGCTGATAGCATGAATTATTATCAATGTCCCATAACCACGTGATGTCCTAGGAAACATTGCGAAGTCTCACATATTTGAGAGTAATGTTGCATTGTCACATGCTCAAAACCAGGCCTGCTTGCTTCAACTTTGTTACTTGCAATTCCCTGACCCATATGCATTTCCTGTGGCTCTTCCAATCTTTCTGCTAGTGTAAACTGGCAAAGAAGGAAGGCTAATTAATGTGCTGTAAGCAAATGCTATGAATGAAAATTACTTTAATGGGTGATATGTGTTCTTTTTGCAAGGCAGACACATTAACTGAAGACTAGCAGGAAAAGAAGATGGCATAGTTAATGCCCATTAACCTGCTGGAATGAAAACAGTGTCGCTGATACAGAAGCATCAGGTTCCACCTAATGTGGTGACTCTTGTCAGTAAGAAGCAAAGATCTTAATAGAGATTTTAATGCACTTGACTCCACTACACAGTAAATCCAAGATGCTGATGTAATGTATAATTTCAGTGTCTAGTCAAACACTGTTTCAGTACATGCTCTGGTTTTTGCCATCTAAAGAGAAATAAATTATGTTGAAAGATGAATCAAGAGGCAGAAAATTGTTTTTTTCTTGGTAGCTTAATATATGTAGGTAAATAAATTTCCAGTACAATTCCTTCAAGACATTGAATTTACAGCATAGATCACCATCCATCACTGCAGCCATCAAAGGCCAGCTGGATCACTGACCTGTTCTTTTGCTTTTGGTAATCTGTTTTCTGTCATATCTATTTTATTTCCTATTCTCTCACACATACGTGCTTTGACTTCTGGGATTAGACACATATGTCTGCTATCCATCACAAAAAACCCCACCAACAACCAAACCAGAAAAACTCTTCTGACCCATAAAAGAATAGCTGTAATTGCCTTTTATTTCTTTTCTCAATACAGACTCCATGGGGAGTGGAGGAACATAATAATTCTAAGAAAGAAAAGTGGATTATGGAATCTCTACAGTCAAGACTTTTCAAAGAGCAGACATTACTGCAACACAAGCAGGCTTTTTGCTGTGTCACAGGCTGATTTTCTATCCCATGCTGTCCCAACATCTGGAAACTTAAAAGCAGATTTCCTTGCTTAGTAACTGAGAAGTTGGAATCTGTATTTTGAGAGTAAGACACCCCTTCTAATTGGGCTTCCTATAAGAAAGAACTGCCTATATTTAGTCTTATAAAAATATGGTTGTCTGTCTCAATGTGTCCAAACTCACTTGAATTCATTGTCTTCATGAGTTTAATAAAACAGATGTTATTGAAGACAAACTCTCAAATTTTATATAACAAGTGATTTTTCAAGTGCCAACAAATAGGAATTAAAACAATTATGTTCAGACAAAAAGAGCACTCCATTAGCAACACCCTAAAACTGACTTGAGTCTGATACTGTGCATAAGAAGCACGTGGATGATCTCAGGGGTGTGGATCGGAGCTGGGAAAGCATAATCAGTTTTGCATTTACAAATGCAAGTGTTTTAATTTACAGTGTTATCATCAGACATACGATACAGAAATTCTGCAACTAGGTGCCAAGCAAAATATGCTTACACAATATTCCTTTGGGCCAAGTGATTACATTCAAATTCTCCCTCTCTTGTATAGTAGAAAATTGTTTTTCTTTTAGTAACTGTTTCTTTCGGTAACCGTTATCAAACTGAATCCAATCATTCTATTTTCCAAATCAAGAAGCTGTGTGTTTTCTCCCAGCCATTTAAGTTGTTCCAGGAGAAAAAGGTGATCTCAAATACAAACAACAGATAATAGTCAAAAAGAAAATTTCCCATGACAGATCTAGTGCCTTCACTATTCTCACCAAAGTCTGAGACATGTCTGCTAATGAACCAGCAAAACAATGTATATGAATATATATTCTTCTCCAAGCATTATTTGAGGCTGATGCATTATCAATTTTATAACTTAAACAGTCTGTGGCCTACCCCTCAAATAGGGCTTGCTCACAAATAACATGCAACACTGAAATGTAAATGGACAGGGTTAAGGGGCCAATGAGATTGTATAAATTACTTGTAACTACCAATATCTAATTAGTTTCCTTATTAGTATCATCCACAGAAAGGATATTTGTTGGAAAAGGTATAGGAGAAAGCAAGAACAAAAAGAGGACAAGCCAAAGTATGTAATTTAATTTAAAATGGCTTAGTGTAGAATTTTTGAGTAAGGATTCATGAAAAATGTGTTGCAGTACTCGCCCAGCTCCATGTTAGCTGTTCAGACTAAATTTACTTGCTTTTCATGACTATTTATATGCTATGTTACTGATAAAAAAATAAAGCATTTTTATATGAAAATCTAACCTATTTCTAATATTGTTAAATGAAAAAAAGCTTTCTAAATACTGACATATCAATTATGTTGCTATTTTCACAATGCTGACTTTTGCTACATTTGAATTTCTAAAAGCAGTTTTCAAACATTCTCTGGAAAATTTCAGAGTACTGGCATTCATCAAGAGATGAAGGCAAAGAAACCTCAAAAAATGGAGAATGAAAGCATGAACACTTGCAACTTCCCTGAAAGGCATTTTTGACAGTAGAGTAGAAAATCAGAAATAATACTACTTACGTCATAGCTTGATAAATATATTCAATTCCGTAGCGCATTGCAAATTCATCTACAATTTCTTGTGCAGCATCATCAAAATACACTTTCCAGGCTTCATCACCTCTCACTTCAGGGATTTTTACAACACCATTAGATTTAACTTCCGTCAGGTAATGGAATAGATTCTAAACGTAAGAGATGGTTCAAAGAGGAATTTTTGGCTTTTAAGTGGCATTCTGAAACTATATCCTATATAATAGTCACCAATCTGTTAGGTTGGGTGTTTTGTGTTAGGAGTTTTTTGTTTTGTTTTGGTTGTTGTTGTTTTTTCTTTCAGTTTTTTTTTCTGGCCTGGCACTAACTAGTCATCATTTGATAAACAAAAAATCACAAGACTTGAAACACATTTTGTTATAAAGAAACTCTGTGTAGGCTTTTGATTCAGTGCATTGATCTATCTCCTTGATATAATGCCACATGGCTTACCTGGCACAGAGAGACTGCAACGGAAAATCATGCAGAAACTTCTCTATCATATGCCTTTGCTAATGAATGAAATTGTGATATTGTAATGCTCACTACATAGTGCTTCAACTTTAACTGGATCTGTGACCAATGCATTTCAAAGTCATCATTTAAAAACCTGTAAGTTACAGGAAGCCTAACAAAATATTGCAGAAGCCCCTCAAGCAGAGAAAGGCATGCGTTAAATTTTCAGTTTAGCAATCTTGGGAGAAAAGGAATTATTTGACTTTAATCTCATAACATACTGCTTAGATTGCCTAGATCCATCTGAAACCAGAAATTCAGCATCAGATTTGATTTCCTATTGTCACTGATGAAAAAAACCACCAAAACTTTGAAATAATATGCTTTGCTACTTAGCCCATAACTGTTTTGTGGACTATCTTAAAGCAACAGAATTTTGCCATTTATTGCACAGGTCAGAATTCTTGCCATATCTGGCCAAAATCTCCAAGCACAAACACCCTGAACATTCAGTTTTACAAATGGTGAGCAATGGGATGTTGTGGATATAAGCCAGTGCTGAACTTTCAGCCATATATTATCTATCAGCTGTCAGAATGTACTCTTATTTTTTAGATTAGAACTTCAATGGGGATCACTGTTCAAGGGAAGAGGAATCAAACATGAAGAAAATATTTTGAAAGATACACTGGTTTATCAGTTTTTTGGTTTTTTTTTTTTTAAAATGTTGACAAAAGCAATGTAGATGATAGCAGAACCACATTTTACACTGTGCCTCTCCTGCTTTTTTCTTGCTCTTTCCAAAATATGAATTAATTTATCAGGAAAGAAGTCCTTTACAATTAATAGTTATATTTCTGAAATATATAAAATGGTTGTATCTCATG
>VZTU01015598.1:6390-46310 GCA_013400835.1 Zapornia atra
GGATCCAGGGGCAGCCACGGCCTCTCTGGGAAACCTGTGTCAAGGCCTCATCACCCTCACAGGGAAGAATTTCTTTCTTACATCTAATGGAAATCTACCCTCCTTTAGTTTAAATCCACTACTCTTTGTCCTATCACTAAACTCCCTGATAAACAGTCCCTCTCCATCTTTCCTGTTGGTCCCCTTTACCTACTGGAAATCTGCAATAGTCTGTGGAGCCTTCTCTTCCCCAGGTTGACAAACCCAAATCTCTATCTTCACAGGAGAGGTGCTCCAGCCTTGTGACCACATGTTCCGAACTTGCTCAAGCAGGTCCATGTCTTTCTTGTACTAAGGACTTTAGACTTGGATGCAGTACTGCAGGTGGGGTCTCACAAGAGTCCAGTAGCAGGGGAGAATTACCTCCCTCAACCTTCTGGGTCACGCTTCTTTTGATACAGCTCAGGACATGGTTGAGTGACAAATGTGCAGCCCATGTTGAGTTTTATATCAATCAACATCCCCAAGACCTTCTTCTCAGGGCTGTTCTCAATCCAGTCTCCACCCAGCGTATCACTTTTCTTGGGATTACCCCAACCCATGTGCAGGGCCTTGCACTTGGCCTGGTTGAACTTCATGCAGTTCACATGGTCCAGCTCTCAACTCTGTCAAGGTCCCTCTGCATGACATCTCTTCCATCCAGCATGTTCACCACACAGCTTGGTGAAATTTCCAAATGTGCTAAGGGTGCACTCAATCTGTCCATGTCACCGACAAAGATATTAAACTTTGCCAGTCCCAATACATCCCTGAAGAACATCACTTGTCACTGGTATCTATTTGGACATTGAGCTGTTGACCACAACTCTTTGAGTACGACTGTCCAGAAAATTCCTTATTCACTGAGTGGTCCATCTATGAAATCAATGTATTTTCGATTTAGAGACAAGTATGTTGTGTAGGACAGTGTCGAATACCTTGCACAAGTCCAAGCAGATGATGTTTATCACTCTTCCCTTATCCATCAGCATTGTAAGCCCATCATAAAATGCCACCAAACTTGTCAGGCATGATCTGCCCTACATGAAGCCATGTTGGCTGCTACCAATAACCTCCTTATTGTCCATGTGCTTGAGCATAGTTTCAGGAGGATCTGCTCCATGATCTTGCCAGGAACAGAGGTGAGACTGACTAGCCCGTAGTTCCTGTGTTGGTTTTTTTTTCCTTGTTAAAAATGGAGGTTACATGTCCCCTTTTCCAGTCCATGGGAACTTTGGACTGCCATGACTTCTCAAATGTGATGGAGAGGGGCTTAGCCACTTCATTCACCAGTTCCCTGGGGATGCATCTTGTCAGGTACCATGGACTTGTTTCTTGGATGGTCTTTAACATGATCTTATCCTACAGTGGGCGGTTCTGAAGCAAAAATTTAATTGTGTGCCACAGCCTTCTCCATATTTGAGGAAGCCAGGTCTACATTTCATTCTGGCAAGGGTCCACATTTTCCCTCATCTTTTTATCATTCATGTACTTAAAGAAACTCTTCTTGTTGTCCTTGACTTTCCTGGCCAGATTTAATTCTATCAGGGCTTTAGCTTTCCTAACCTGATCTCTGGGTGCTCAGACAGTTTCACTGTATTCCTCACAGGCTACCTGCTGGGAAGCTCTGTAGACTTCCTTTTTTGCATTTGAATTTGCCCAGGAGCAACTTGTTCAACCAAGCAAGCCTCCAGGTGTTATTGCCTGAGTTCCTCTTTGCTGGGATACATCGCTCCTGAGCTTGGAGGAGATGACCCTTGAATACTACCTAGCTGTCTAGGGTCACTCTTTCCTCCAGTCTTCCCTTCCGATGGTGTTGATGTTACTGTTAATGCTACCATCAGAAACACGTAGTCAACAGAGCTGTTGTTTCAGGCTTTCTGAAAATACAATATCCACACTGTTGGTGTGTGGATATTTTTGGAAGATGTTATTTTCAAGTGTGATTCCTAGAGTATTTTTTATTTATAAAAAGAGAAATTTAAGACTGAAGAAAAACTGAGGGAACAAAATGTTGTTTTAACTTCGTCTAGTCCTTTATCGAATTAAAATAAATATGTATAAAAATGTGAAAAGTACTTTTTATCTCTCTTCGGGGGTCTTTGACACAGGAAAAATAATATGGCAGGTTAATTCTCCTGCGTAGAGCCAAACTAATGGGTCATAAATTTGGCAGAATGTTCCTGTATTTGTTAAAGTCGGTGGTAAGATACCCTCCGGTATTAGAGGGAGCAAGATCTGACCTGCAGAGTACCCCTGTGGCATTGTGTACATAAAACTTCCTCATCTATGAGGATGTGTGAGATTAGCTCTGTAGATGGCAGTAACTGATTAGCTGCTTGTAATAGTAATAGAAGCATCTCAGACTCTCAAATCGTCCACTCTCAAAACCTGGCACAGGTTTTCATTTTTTTCTGAAAAGAGCAGTTTTATCCCATTCTCCATGACATACACTAATTAAGCACCTAGGGTTTGCTTAGTATCATCCTTATGTTTTCATGTTTCTTGGCCATGGTTTTGAAATCCATTGGAATGGTTTTCCAAGAGAAGTGTATCTAGTGAGTCAGCTGCTACTCTAAACGTGTTTTCCTTCCAGAACTACCAGAAATTTAGTGCAATTTTTTTATAATTGCTTATTCAAAGACTTCGTGCAGATCTGGTAGGTTTTCCTTACACTTAATCTTCCTTACTGGATCACAGTGGCAAATTTTATTTTTCATTTGCCCTATAAGAAAACCAAACATAATTTTTTATTTTATATTATCAAGCTTTTAAAAGTTGGTATTTAACTGGTGTTAGCTAAACCCATTTTTTAAAAAAGTCTTCTATCTATTTATAAAACAAAGACTACAATTTCTAATGTCATTGCAGTTCTTCGGCCACTGTCTTGATTTTAGCATAGGTCGCATTTATGAAATGTCAATGTATTCAGATAAATTTGTTATTCTAGTCAGCCATTTTATTTAAATCTTCTCAGGAAGACGTAACAGATAAAACTGGATAAAACTCTCAGTGGGAAATGGAGAAGAATTTCAATGGTTTCTTTCAGAGCTCTAAAGGAGCATCATATATTATATTGCTCTTAAAATAACATTTATACCAATTGTAAGAAAGCAGTATGATGTTTATTTAATTTATTGCTTAGTGTTGCTATGGGGCATATTGTGAAAACTCATACATATTCTATGAAGAACTCTACAAATTAACATTAATGACCTCGGGGGGAGTTCTGTGTTTCCATTGCTGTTGGAATTTGACCTGAAAGGGGATCCCACCAAACTTTAGATTTAGTGCAACATATTTTGTCTGAAAATTGAAAAGCACTTTAAAATGCAGGTCAGCATCGCTATCCCTTCTTTGCAGATGGGGGAAGGTGGTAAAATTCCTTGCTCAAGGTTGTCCACTTAAAGAGCCCAATATGAATCCAGATCCCACTGATTGTCTTACATTTCAGGCCGCTGTCTCTTACAAATCATTATTTTAACGTGCGTATTTCAACTGGATGAAACCTTTACCTGGGGGGGTTGGACTAGATGATCTCCAGAGGTCCCTTCCAGACCCCATCATTCTGTGATTCTGTGATATCCACATTATTGGTGAAAAAATTCTTATGGTAACATTTTAGAGAGAATGTTATACATGGGGGTTTTGCTTTACAAAATAGTTTAAGTCTTGTAACTTCTTTAATTTAAAAATAAATAGAAATACTCTTTAAATATTTCTGAAAGAACTATAAATATTTGTAATAAGATGGAGTATATTTTAGCTTTCAAAAACATTAAATAGTATGTTGTTTTTTACATCGTCATTATTTTTGGTAACATAATGTTTTGGCAACAGTAATTACATGAGAACATGATAACAAAGCTTGTTCTTGTACCACAGGCTGTTGTGGATGTGAGCTATCTTTCACTCCTCTTTGTAACATACCTAGCAAAACAAGTCTAAGTCTCTGAGTCTTCTAAGTGCTAACTCAGTGCGAAACATTAATAATCACAGAATCACAAGGTTGGAAAAGACCTTTGAAGATCATCAAGTCCAACCAATCCCATCCTAAGCTAAACCATATCCCTAAGTACTTCATCTACCCTTTTTTTAAACACATCCAGGGAAGGTGACTCAATCCCCTCCCTGGGCAGCCTGTTCCAGGCCCCAACAATTCTTCCAGTAAAAATTTTTTTCTAATATTTAATCTAAACCAGCCCAGGCGCAGCTTCTTGCCATTTTCCCTTGTCCTATCACCTATCACCTGGCTGAAGAAACCATCACCCACCTCTCTACAACCTCCTTTCCGGTAGTTGTAGGCAGTGATAAGGTCTCCCCTCAACCTCCTTTTCTCCAGGCTAAACATCCCCAGCTCCCTCAGCCGTTTCTCATATGATTTGCCCTCCAGCCCCTTCACCAGCCTGTTTGCCCTTCTCTGGACACGCTCCAGGACCTCAATGTCCTTCTTATGATGAGGAGCCCAGAACTGGACACAGTACTCGAGGTGTGGCCTCACCAATGTCGAGTACAGGGGCACAGTCACTTCCCTATTGCAGCAAAGCAATTAAAAATACCTTAAAATGCTCTAAGTTTTGCTATGAGAATTTTCCTTTATCAAAATAAGACTAAAGATCAGTGTCATTAACTGTCTAGGAATCCTTACAAGAATGCATATTTTTAAAGAATTAAATAGGGGTTTTTTTACGTGAACTGTTTTTGTCCTATTTTAAAAAGGAAGATGAGCTACTGCTGCATACACTTGAATTTTTATTACGAAAGTACGATTGGCATCAACTTTTAATAATCCAGAGGAGGTAGAGGTAGTGAGGGCATTTATATTTTAAAATATTCTAGCCTATAGAATAGGAGGACAAACTTCAGTAATGTCATTTAGAAAATTAATAGGAAGGTTCAGGCTTGACACATATTTAATTCTGAGGTTGTCCTTTACCACATACCTCTGAAAAGAATGCTCTTCCTGGCTAGATCAATCACATGGAATTTACAAATATATATCTCAACATGACTGCAGAAAAATCTGTATATAAAGATCATGTTCTGTTTAGCCTCTGAGGGGAAATAATTTTATAAAAAAAGATAGAAATGTTTTTAATCATCCAGTGTTCTACTTTTCAGTAGTTAATTATGATGAAAAGGGAGCTCTCCTCCAAACAGCCTATGAGGGGAAAAAAAACCCCAACAGAGAGGATAATTTACTTCTGTAGATACATACGTTATATAAGACATTCCCTTTTTAGGTCTGAGAAAATCAAAGGAAATATACACTTGTGTGGATTATATAATCTTTTTTTTTTTCATGTAGAGAGTACATTTCGAGATCTCAAAAGAGCACTTTTCTCATCACTTTTAGCTATTCAAGACAGGAACATGAGGTCCTATAACAATATCTTGTTTTGGGGTTTTTTCTCTTCTTTGTAAAAATCATATCCTATGAATGGTAAAGTTTCTTAATCATTACATTTGAAAACCACAAAACAACAAACCAACAAAAAAGTAAAGCGGTGAGGTTGCACTCCAGAGTTTGAATTCTTGATGAGCACTAGTGAGATAAGTGGTCTTGTAATACTTCTCATGATGAACCCCAATGCCAGATTTCCAGACATATATATAGAAATATATAAAGAAATAACTTTGTTAGGATCTCAAAAACTGCCAGCCTGGATAATACCCATGGCCAACTCTAGCAACCTTTCTTCAACATGAGCCAATACTATATGCGCTACTAAATCCCTCAGAAGAAAGAATAAGATATAGAATAAGGTTTCTAGTATGAAAAATTCTTCCAAAGGGATGAAAGCGGTGCAATTTCCTACTCTCCTGTGAGTCATAGGATTTCCAAGGGGATTTCTTGATACTCAGGCCTCTGCAAACCAGACCAAAGTGTATCATACAAAAATGCAAATACGTAAGATGTCACTTTTTATGACTTTCTAAATGTGGGTTGATGAAAACTGGGAAATAGAAACTACTTTCAAGTAACTAGATATATTTCTCTGTCGATTCATTTTATTTCTGATTAACTGAACCCCTCAGAGAAACCCAAAGATCTGATTAAAACAGCAGATGTCTAAGATGTAAGGAGACAATTCTCAGACATGTCCTAAGTCACCTTAAGACCTTTGGACATTTTTCTCATGTAGAGCATATTCTGATGAGAGTGAACATTTGTCTTTTAATCTCCTTCATTCCTTCTCAGTCTTTAAGCCAAGACACACACAGACCTTCAGGGATACTCTAGAAAGAATTGAGCTGCTGTCAAGCACTTCTGAAAATGAGTGCCTCTCTTCAAACTCTTGGCAGACAGACAGTGGTTTTTTGCAGTTTAGGTTCATCTTGCTAACATTACACAGATCACTTCTTAAAATAAAAGGAATAAGATGGTGTGCAGTATTAAATCAAAGAATCCATGAAAGTGCATAATTTGGTAAAAGCAGTGCATAAGTCACAAGTTAAGAGCAGTAGGGGTCGGAACTGAAGTTTTTTATTTAGTCATTCATCTGGCCGAATTTCCTTTGACTTCCATGGGAATTTGCTTTGATGAAAGACAACAGGACTTGACCTTGTAGCTGTCTTCTAAATAGGGAAGTGTTTCACTGAATGAATCAGGTGATTACTTCTTTTGTCTCGGGGATGACGTTTTCATAGTTCAATGTATATTCCCAAAGCACATGCAGAAATGTAGAGCAAGGCCTGGTTATCTGAATCTTTTGAAAGGTGTCAATATATCCTACAATGGAGTTTAAATTAGGGGAAGAAAATGTATAGGAACAAGTACCTCTGCCTACATTTACTCTCATGCTGTTTGGCCCCTGTAATGTTAACAAGTGTCCCTGGTTGTATCCTCCTTGCACCTATCACTTGAGTTTAGGGACCCAATAAGAAAACCCTATATTATACAGATGAAACTTCAGAAAGGTGTTAAGTACCACTGTACTTGAAGACTGTGTCTTCCCTTTGTCTTTAGGAGGAGTCTGCAACATGAGAAGACTTTTTTGATAGCACTATACTTTTGCCTTTGGAAGCAAACTTAGGTTTATACTTGTTTTAACAATGCACACATCTCATGCTTTCTGCTTCTTGGATAATACTTACTGTTCTAGACATTTAGTTGAGACATCCCAGTCAGGATAAGGTGATCCAGGAATAGGGAAAAAAGAGGATTTTTCCAGTCCTAGACATCTATCTGAAAGAGATATTTGATGGGGTAAAACATCAGGTTCCTGGAATAATGTTCCAAGCTGGTCTCTACTCAGGTCAGGGAACGTGATCCTTTGCCACCATCTTGTTTTCGTCCTCCTTCACAACAGCACAGGAAGATTTTCCAAACACAAAATCACTGTTCCTGTGATCCTAGCTAAGAACTGATATATCACTTATCCTGAGCTACAATGAGCAGTGGATTGAATCAATCCTGAAGGGGCCTGTGTTTTCCCTTTGTCTTTAGAAGGAGTTTGCAACATGCATTAATTATCTAATTAATCTAATTTAGACACCTAATCTCAGGTCTCATTAATACGGGATGGATGAAAACTGATATTTTCTTATTTATTTTTTTAGTTCAAACCAGTTTGCATCCAACTTCTTTCAAAGAACTACCCACATCTTGTCTTACGCGAGATGTTCTTGTCTAACTTTTCACCAGGAAAAGTTAACTATCTGCATCATTCTCTAGCCAAGTTCCTAATCTGTCACTTTACAAGTGTGTCACATTAGTCTACATAAAATATATGCCTTTTCATTCATCACAGAGCCCTTTCTGTCACAGGGCTTCAACCCCTAACTGGGATGTCTATTTATATCTTGACATATCCTGAAAATCTACCAGATTGCTTTAATTGACAAATAGGAAAATCAGGTCTGTGTAAATTTTGGAGAAGGGTAGGACACTGATACCTAAGAAACTCATCTCAAAGCAGAGCTTCAGGTCTCAGGAAATTTTAGACTCTTATTTATGAAATTATAAACAAGGCAATTACTTGTTCCAGATTTCTGGCAATAAAAACTCTGTAAATATTTAGATAGCAAGAGTTGTATTTGATAGAAATGAATCCTACTTGACCAGTTCTACAGGAGGTAAACCTTGACATTCAAACCGTCAGTTTACATTTCCTAAAGAAAAGTCATTGATCTCCATGAGCTTTGCATGATATCAAATCATTGCAAAAAGTCAAAAACCAGTTTTCATGCAGCTAAGATTACAATGGAAAGTGACATTATAAGCACAAGTGTCCTTGAAATGTTTCTTAGGGTTTTAGAGGAAATGAAGAAGGTTCTCTGAGGTAAGATGAGGTCTAAGGCTAATGTGCCTGTTTGTAAATTCTGGCATGGAGATCAGTTGTTCAGAGGCAATACGATAAGCAGTGATAAGAATTAGTTTGTTTAAACGGCACATTAGTTGTAGTGTCTTCTTCTTTTAATGTACTGCTCTGATTTTAGATTATGCTTTTAATGGCTAACAATGTGTGAGTGGGTAGAGTATTTCTGTTTGTGGTGCCCTAATAGGATAATTTTTCCCCTCTATAATTTCAATTATTGCATTTGGGGGGAGGAGGGGAAGAAGAAAAAAAGAATTTTTTCTTAAATTAAAAAATAATGCTATAAAACTTGTCAATATTTTACACTATTTCTACATGAACCATCCTTCTGCAAATAAATATTTTCCAACTTCTGATATATGCAATCCCAAGAGTCTTTGTATGGGGCTGAAATTGTGTAATATGTCATGCATATCTATTCCTGCAGGAGTATAAGAAACTATTCCATGTTTCCTGTGGCAGGAAATTAATTTAATGTAGCTTGTAGCACTGTGAGAACTTGAATAAGTAGAGAAATCCATGTCAGACTTGGCAGGGCAGAACCTGCTTGGGAAGCCAGCTGGGTTGTTTCAGCCTTGTCACCATTTCTTGCTTATTTCAGTTGCACATCAGAAATTATTAATAGATTAAATTGAAAGATTGCCACTGATTTACAGGTGGTCTGTAGGTCTGAGAAGAGTAAGAAATGGGGACCTAGCCCAGTAGGATGATATTTTTTGTGAGGTAATGTAGGTAAGAAAACACAATCTCCATTTATACACCTCCCTGTGAAAGTTTTCCCAGTGAGCAGAATTTGCTTCTGAGTCACTGGAACTGTAAGTAGCTGTGACTGCTGCTTTCCTGCTCATTTCTCCTAGCATTATTTGTTATGTTATCTTGGTGCCTGCTGTATCTGGGGCAGCCAGGGGCTATCTATGGCAGTAGTGTCTGTTTTGTTGCTTTATCTGCATTATTCATAGCATCAGATCGTCACTGATTCTCAGTGATACTGTTGCCTGTTACTGCATCACAAACAGCTATAATATTCATATTAAATACTACTTCCACAAGTCAGCTGGGAGACCATTTCTGTATTCTACAGCCTCTATTTCCCTAGTCTGCAAAACACATTTCACAAAGTTGGATAACTGTTTCTACATCTGAACTATGGCTTCAGTCATCGTTTTTCTTTACTTGTCCCTCCTTGCCTGCTCTTTCTATTAATTTTTGTACCCAGTTAAGGGCTTCTGTTTATGTCTTTGCTCCCCATCTCTGATTATCTTCATACTGTTCCTGTTTATTATTCTTGCTTCTTTTTTTCTTGACTCTTTTTATTGTCCAAACAGCCCTCTCTCAAATATCCCTATTACCCCCATCACTCCTGCACATGTCTATGAATCTCTCTGCTTCCCCTTATCACCCTAAAGAGTCATTTGGGATTTTTGCATTTATTTTGTCCTGTATTTCCATTTTAGGAAACATAATAAAGCTGTCCTGATATAAATTAATCCCATGGGAGAATCAAGAAGACAGTAGGCTGCACTTCCCACCAAAGGTGACATATGTCAGTAAGTTACCTTCACAGAGGTCTAAACCTCGACTAAACATGAGTTACTCCCAGAAGTATAATGTATCAGAAATAGTGTGGCCATCAGGACTACGGAACTGATTGTCCCCCTGTATTGAACACTGGTGAGGCTGCTCCTTGGTACTGCGTTCAGTTTTGAGCCCCTCACTCCAAGAGAGACTGTGAGATGCTGGAGTGTGTCCAAAGAAGGGTCTAGAGAAAAAATCTGATGAGGATTGGCTGAGGGAACTTGGGTTATTTAGCATAGAGATAAGGAGGCTGAGGGGAGACCTTATCACTCTCTAGGATTACCTGAAAGGAGGTTGCAGTGAGGTGGATGTTGGTCTCTTCTCCCAAGTAGCAAGTGATAGCACACTTGCACACAGCATACTCATCAATACACACATTTTATAAAATGTGGGGACTTTTTATAGATCTTCAGAAACCCCTTATACTCACTCTTTCATTGGTAGAACCCTTCTCCTTGCTCCATGCACTGTCTGGAGGTCAACAGCTGCCTACTGACACTCCAGTAACTGCATTTCCTACATTCTCCGTGCCACACACAGTGAGTTGGGTCTTCCATGCAAAGACTGGCACTTCCTAGTGGCCTTGAAAAAGCTGACAGGAGAAATGATTTGTCTGCTGGTAGCATAATAGTGTGTAGAATATGCATCTACATATGTTGAATCTTTCTTGGTAATGATAATAGAAACATTTCAACTTGGAAGAGTATGAAAGGCTGACACAGGGTGAACTCACGCAGCCAATCTTTGTCAGCATTTCTAGAGGGCAATGTAATAACAGTGGGGAAAAAAACGGCATCTACAAATCACCAAATGGAGAACAGTCTTCAGGAAGCATTTAAACTGAAGGACAGTTAAAATTTATGACTTAGGCATTTAGGCTCTGGCTTTTCTGATCTTATGTGTCAGAACAAAGTCAGCTGTAAAGCGATACCACAGAATCATTGGTAATGAGGGAGGGAGGCAACTGTCAGACAACAAAGTTTCAAGTGGAGTTCAAGATAAAGAGAAAAATAATTCTATGATCCAGGTGCTTGGAGTTTTCTGGTTTTCTTTGGTAGAGAAAAAAGAAATGTCATCTTCAGAAGTTGATGTATTGAACTGCTTATAAATGGAAGGAAAAAAGAATAGAAAAGGTGCCAAAAAATAGTAAAATTTAAAGCTTCCCAGGCATATTTTATTGTCTTTTTTCATATAGAGCATGTCTTTCTTTTTTATCACCTCATGGGAATCTGAAACAAAAAAGTATTGTTTATTGAGAAATATTGGGGGAAATAGTTGAAAACTTGTGAAGACTTTATGGATGCCACATGTCAACATAACATATCTAACGTGATATTCATGTAACTGCTCTGCCATGCTGTATTTCATAAAGATTTTAACAAGTGAGATGAAAAGAATAACTTTCATACATTTTTTTATATATTGATAATATCACCATGTAGCCATGTCTAATGCTTGGAAAATGGAATATAAAATTAAACTTTCATGGTGTGGTAGAGCTGAAGAAAAGACACAAAGTGATGATACACCAAAAAGATTAAAGGCCAGATAATTGCTGCTCTGACTTGTGTTAGCTTGGGATTCATCCATTAGAATTTAGTGTTGTTTTGGAAAAGCCTGCAAAATTTGAATTATAAATTGTTCATTTCTAGCTCTCACCCTTACGAATGCATAGTTAGGTTACAAGATAAAAGACCCATCTCCTGACACATGAAGGAACACAGGCACAAGGGCAGCTGGGTGAGTCCCAATTACCCCTTCAAAGACAGGGTCCCTACTATGGCTGTCCCAGATGAGCCCCAGCCCCATGGGCCAGGGTTGACACCCAGCTCCATCGGTGAATGGGAGAGCACCTTACACACTGGGGGAGTAACTTCTTATGTCTGTGAACAACTTTGGTGCTGGGAAAAGCATTTCAGAATTACATAGCTTACTATGAGATGTATAGAAATAAACCAAAGATGGCAAAAGAGAGGGAAGACAGAAAAGGGGATAAAAAGGGAGGGTTATGTGTAAACAGGGGTGGTGAGTGTAGGCATCTGGCCATGCCTTGGAGGGTTATGTGTAAACAGGGGTGGTGAGTGTAGGCATCTGGCCATGCCTTGTGCTTACAACCATAATCTCTTCCGTCTTCTCACTAAAATCCATTTCTAACTCTTTTTCTGAGTAAGGGTTTACTTATATATTGCACATGTGTAGTTGGAGGTCTAAGTGCCAGCAGCTTGTGAGGGGACCACAAAGAACACTTAATGTCACATAAGTTCAGAGAAATTCCTTTTATAGTCAAAAGGGAAAAAATAGTAAGCAGTGTGAAAGTGTTGATTTATTTCAGTCATGGAATGAAGTCCGTCGTGGAATGAAGAGTTATCAGCTAAAGGTGCTAGTTTCCCTTTAATGAGAAAGCAGCCTAGTATGATTATCTCACTGGCAGACTTTTACAGCTGGTAAGCTGGTCCTACCCTAGAAGACAAATATTGTGTATTGTGGGCAGGACAGATCACAGAGAAAATCACAGATCATAAATTACCATGTTTACAAGCTTGTGCTAAAGCATTGGTATAAAGGTCACTGCAAGTATAAAGACTATTCTAGAACTTGTATTTAATTATTAAGATCTTAATCTTGGTATTGATATCTAACTATACTTCAACATTTGAAGGCTGTTTCTGCTAAAGACTCAATGTCACAAGGCAAGGTAGCTCAGGGTTTTATGCAATCTGCTCTTGAAAGTCTCCAATTATGGACAGCACACGACTTCTCTGGGCAACTTGTTCCAATTCCTGACTATTCAGAGTGAAACGTTGTTCTATGCAGTATGAACCTCTCTTGTTTCAAGTTATGCATGTTGTTTCCCTCCACTATACACCATGGTGAAGATCCTGGACCTGTTTCCTTCATAACCTGCCCATAGGTATTGGTGTACTGCTGTTAGGTGTTTCCCAGCCCAATGAGCCCAGGTCCCCCTCCTCACAGTTGCAAGTGCTCCAGTTCCCCCGAGTCTTCTCATCACCATGCTTTTTGTACTGCAGTCCTAAAGCTGGATGCATCTCACTGTGGTCTAAGACGTGCTTAGTAAAGAAGAATGGGGACTCACTCAGTCTCCTGGATCTGTTCCTGCTACTACAGCCCAGGATGCTGTTGGCCATCACTACTCTCAGAGCACAGGGTTGTCTCATGATCCACCTTCTGTCTTCTATAACTTGCTGGTACTTTTCAGCAGAGCTGCCATATTATATATTAGTAGGCTGAGAATAATAAAATGTAAACTTATTTCGAAGTATACCTTACTGGACATATAACTTTGACCAAGCTTGGTTTTCAGAACTTTTAACTTCCTGAATGCTCATTTTGGTCTCTTTGCAAATACGGGTCAGTAAGGTCTGGGGGTTAACATGACCTTTTGATATGATCTTATACAACATAGCGAACTACTCAAGCTTAACTGAAGGAAATAATAAAGGCAACAATATGAACAATCTCTACCTCCAGGCTAAGAAATTCTATCTCTTTTTCTCTTTGGCTTCATGTCAGAATTTGCAATAGGGCTTACTGATGAGCTGGCTAAAACCTTTCTGTTGATAAAATTGTTTAATGGTAATATACTAGCTGAGCAGCCAGTGAAAATCTTTCCACCAAGTTAATGTCATTCTCCACTTTTGTACACTCTATCTCTAATAATTATGTTTTATTTTTAATCAATCTTAGTGATTGAACAAAATGAATTATTTTCTCTTGGGTTTTAGACCTAACCATGTAAAGGATATTCAGAACAGTCTATTTTTTTCTGGATAAGGCCTTGGAGATCTTCAGTATAAACTGCAGGAAGATGCAACTGAAAATATGTGAAAAATAAAGTCAGCTAGAGTGTCCTGCCTTTGTGTCTCATTAGGGAATGAGAAGGGGGAAATCATATTTCTAAACTCTAAAGATCACGTCTGTTCACTCCAGAAGCTCAGTTAATTTGCTTTTTCCCAGATGCTTTCAGCTTTTAATCGCTTGCAGTGTTTGTTTCCATTATCAGAGATTCTTATTTGCAGAACCTTTGCATTTAAGAAACTTCTTTTCAATAACCTGTTTTGTTGGGGTTTTTTGTGCAATTGTTTCAAAGCCAATTCTTGTTAACTGGTGGAAGAATAGGAAATCTTATGCTCCGGAGAGAAACAAAATTTAAACACTTAAGCATGCAGAAAACAAAGTAAGTGACAATTAATTCATTTAAAAGGTGGGGGATATTCTGGGTGAAATGAAGAGTGCTTAATTTAGGGGAAAAGCATCTATCTTTTTGACTACCTGGTCTCTGAGAAAACCCACCTAATACTGACCTTCTAACTTTATGTCATCTTGAATAGTATCCTGTATTTTTGACAGGCCAAACAATTAAGGCTTAGGTCTGCCCCTGCTTCCTGCATTACTTCCTTTCTACTTACCTAATTAATATCTATATTTACATGGAAAATGACTTAAATATCCAGGTTAATTAGTTAACTGCATTAAGCTATGCAAGGAATTTAGATTTAGCTTCCTGCTGTTCTTTTCCTCCTTCCTGTGACATTAATGGAAATGTAAAGATTGTGCTATGAGTGTCTGATGTAGCAATCCTGGTTTTTTGGGTTTTTTGGAGTTTTTTTATTTGAACAAGGATGTACATCAAGACATTGCCTGGATTTGTCTGTTGAGAATTTCCTGTAAATTGCAAGTCTGCAAGTGAGAACATGAGATAGAAATTTATGCAAATTGTATTTCAAACCTTCCCTACTACCAAACAAACAGTATATAAAAATGACGGTCCTCCTGTAAATCCTAGGAGAAAATGTGGGCATCTGTTGCTAGATGTTTTTTCAGCTTGCAAGAACTGGAATCAGTAGAACTGCTTTTCAGTCAATGAGGAACAAATGAGCACGTGCAAAATGTATTCTCACTTACCCAAATAGAAATGTGTAAAATGGGTCAAACAGATGATGTTTTTAAAGCATTTTGATTCTCCTATCCTGGAGGACTATCCAGAGAGACTATTTCAGATGTATAGATCTGCGCTACTAGTTGCTAAAGTTACTGTGCTAAATGTTCTTGAAGATACATGATGTTGAGGGTCAGTTCCTAGTTCGATAACACAAGTGTTGGTCTTGAATTTGGAAACAGAGTTTAATCCCCTGCTGCCTGACTGGGGCCTTTCTGTGTGACACAGAGCAAATTATTTTGAATAACATACTATAAAGCATTTTCACATGCTGACCAGGAACTCTCCAAAAATTATTATACATTTTATGTTATGATAACATTGGAAAAACATAGAATTTACTAGATAAAAATTTAGAAATAGATTTTCTTCCAGAATTTTAAAAAACACTTTGGTATATACCTTACTAGAAGTTGTACTTCTCTCTTCAGTATGAAACATTGCCAGTCAAATCTCAACTTTACTGAAATTTCATGCAAATTTCCTTAAAGGGAACGTTTTGTTGACCATATACTGTATTTCCTGAGAAGTAGGAAAGGGAAGGCAATCGATGTCATCTACCTGGACTTGTACAAGGCCTTTGACACAGTCCTCCACCACATCCTTATCTCTAAATTGGAGAGATGTGGATTTGATGGGTGGACCATCCAGTGGATAAGAAACTGGTTAACAGACCGAAGCCAAAGGGTGGTGGTCAATAGGTCTATGTCCAGGTGGAGGCCGGTGCCAAGCAGTGTCCCCCATGGGTCTGTCTTGGGACCGGTGCTCTTTAACATCTTTATCAATGACATTGATGATGGAATTGAGTGCACCCTCAGCAAGTTTGCGGATGACACCAAGCTGAGTGGTGTGGTTGACACCCTAGAAGGAAAGGAAGCCATCCCGAGGGATCTTGACAGGCCGGAAAGATGAGCCTGGGTAAACCTAATGAGGTTCAACACTGCCAAGTGTAAGGTGTTGCACTTGGGCTGGAAGAATCCCAGACATAGATACAGACTGGGAGAAGAGCTTCTTGAGAGTAGCCCTGCTGAGAAGGACTTGGGGATTGTGGTGGATGAGAGACTTGCAATGAGCCAGCAGTGTGTTCTTGCAGCTCGCAAGGCCAATGGTATCCTGGGCTCCATTAGAAGAGGGGTGGCCAGCAGGGACAGGGAGGTGATTGTCTCTCTACTCTGCCCTCGTGAGGCCCCATCTGGAGTACTGTGTCCAGATGTGGGGCCCCCAATACAAGAAAGATGTGGACCTGTTGGAGAGGGTTCAGAGGAGGGCAACGAAGATGATTAGAGGGCTGAAGCACCTGCCCTACAAAGAGAGGCTGAGGGAGCTGGGCTTGTTCAGCCTGGAGAAGAGAAGGCTGCGGGGGGACCTCATTGCAGCCTTCCAGTACCTGAAGGAAGCTTATAAGCAGGAGGGGATTCAACTTTTTAAAAGGCTAGACAATGGCAGGACAAGGGGGATTGGATTAAAACTGAAGAAAGGAAAGTTTAGATTAGGTATTAGGGGGCAGTTTTTTACAGAAAGAGTGGTGAGGTGCTGGAACAGGCTGCCCAGAGAAGTAGTGGATACCCGTCCCTGGAAGTGTTCAAGGCCAGGTTGGATGGGACCCTTGGGATCCAGGCCCAGAGGTTGGTGGCCCTGCCTGTGGCAGGGGGGTTGGAGCTCTATGATCCTTGGGGTCCCTTCCAACCCAGACCATTCTATGATTCTATGATTCTATGATATAAGTATTTCTGTATGTTGGCTTCATACTAACATAACTCCATTGCAGCACTGAATCAACCCCTTAATGTTTACATATGAACCAAATATTTCTTAGTTATAAAAAAAGTCACATCTTTAAGCCAAGAAAAATTTCAATCATTCAACACGGTCAGATCACATGCAATTTTTATCATACAATCTGCAAGACTGTGCTTCCTCTGATAAAGGACACTCTACCCCTTTCTTAATAAAGGACATTCTTCACGTCAAAAGTTTAGAGAAGCCATTTAATAAACCTAATGATACTCCTAATAGAAGATGGGATGCCCTCAAAAAGATAATTAGAGAGCATTTGATTTCCCTGACTGCTAATAATTTTTTGAAAATATGATAGTCTAGTTAGTGATGCCATGCTGATTGATGTATCTTCTTTAGATAAGATTTATAAAAGCACTAGATCCTCAAGGATTTATAAAGAATTAAATTGTGCTATGGGTAAATTAAGCACTTACTCTCTGGAAAATAAAATCTCTCAGATGGCATAGCTAAAATAATCCAATTATGAAAGGCATGAAAATTACTTGCTTTTTCAAATTAAAAGCAAGAAAAATATAATTTCAGACTAAATTCTATGAAAGATAAGTATGAAAATAAGAAATTGAAGAGATATTGATGCTCAGCTCACTATTGCCCATAAGATCTTTCTAGTAGAAGCAAAGGTTTCTGGAAGAAGTTTTAAGCAAATAAATAAAGCAGGCTAGTTAGATAATTTTGTATTTATGGAACAGCTTCTAAATGTATGTTACTAATGCTTGCTGACAAAAATCACCTATTGTTTTCTTTAAATATGGAAAATTCTTGCTTTAATTCTACTTGGGATTTCAAGTTTGGTCTTAGGTCCTAAGGTGACAGAAGACTTGGATGAATGGAGAGCAAAAGGTGCTGTGATTTGTAGTTAGCATGTTTTCCCTCTACTCTTTTGCACAGAAAGAGAAAAAAAGACTTATTTTCACTTTTAGTTTTCATATTAAATTTTGACCCTGTCTTGAAATAATTCTCTACCCATTACTTAGGGTTCCTGGTGACTCCAAGAGCTTTTTTATTTGGGTTGCAATAATGCCTTTGTATGTTCTGTTAAAGACTAGATAAATAGAAAGATATTAGATAGCAAAGCTTGTTGCTTCAGTCTGTCACCTTAAATCGCCTGTACAAATATTATCTAAGATTCTTGTTTTCAGGCTAAATGGTTTCTTTCTTGCACTGTAAGGATTATTTAAATAAACTAAACCAATCCAGATGAAAAGACAACCTGGTAACACTAGAAAAGCTCTTGTCTACTGTATTAAACAACAAATGTCATAGCTGAAGTGAAATGGGAAAGATCTTGAGTTCTGAGCAAGATTTATTTAGAGTTATTGAATAGCAGTAGTTGAAATATGTTCTTTCAGATGTCCTAGGTGTCATTCTTACGCCTGCTCCTGCTGTAATGAAAGATAAGAGGGTTTTCTTCTAACATGGCCTTCTTAGTTTAAAATCTAAGGTTCCTGTGGCGTGGTCAGTCTCTTCTTAGAAATTTGCATAATGTCCTGCAGAATGGGACTCCTCTAAGAGTTATCTGTGAATCTGAACCTTTACATTTACTTATAGAAAAATATCCTAAAATAAATTATTTTAGTATTTATATAATTCATTTGTTATATCCATGTGGATGGAGATGGTAAATACACTTTATTGGACCTGGTAAAGTACAAAGGTTGCCAGATACATTTACCACCTTGCTATTTGTCCTGGTTCTGCCTCTATCCAGGAGCTAAACACTGTGCAGCCACTTGCTCTGGGGGGAGGGAAGGGGAAAGAAAAAAGGAAGAAAAACTCAAGGCAAACTGCGTTGGTTGGTATAAGGACAGTTTACTAGGACAGCAGAGAAATAATAATAATGGACTTTTATAGCAAAAATACATGAAACTGGTGATACACAATGCAGTTTCTCATCAAACCATACAACTCAGGCCATACAGAGCCATCCTGGGGCTGGACTGTCCCCAAAAGCTGTGTGTCCTGGAGCAGTGTGTTCCTCCCCCCACCTGCCACCCCCTTATGCTGAGTATGATGTAATTGGCATGGAATACCCTCTTTGGCCAGTTTGGGTCACTTGGGCTGGCTGTGTCCCCTTCCCAGATTTCTGGCTGCCCCCCACCTTCTTGTTAGCAGGGAAACATGAACAACTGAAAAGTCTCTGACTGCTTGGCAATAACTAAAAACTGCTCTCATCCTAATGCGCAAACACAGCATTCCACCAGCTGCTAGAAAGGAAATTAACTCTATCCTAACCAGGACATTATTAATTATGGTCTTTTAAAATTACAATTTTACCTTGAGTGGACAGACTTCCTGTTCATTCCTTTTTTAGTATTAGGGCAGGTGAGTAACCTCCATCAACTTTCATCATATATTAATTTCTTCCCAATCACGTTCATAAGACTTAAAGCCTGTTGTTGATTGCTTTCCTCCTGGTACCCCATGCTAGAAGCCTAAGTAAGGAAATTATTTCCTTGACTTTAAAGTTCACTTCGTAAGACCATTTACAAATGTCCCACCAGAACAGGTTGTGAGCAAAAATGGATGTCCAATTTGCTTGGGAGAAAATGACAAAAAATGTCATAATACTTTTTCCTCAAAAATGCTTGAAGAACCTTGGGTGTTGGTGGTGGTGGACTGGTGTAGGGAGATAAACAGATAAATAAGAAAAGGTCTATATACTAAAAAAGAACGATCTACCCAATGTCTACTTGGACTAATCTCCTTGATTTGCAGCATGCAATAATCATTCTGTCTGTGACAAGTAGATTTAACAATCTGTGTTGCTGAACTAAAAGCTGTAGTAAATTTCCACCTCTTTTGTATGAAACAATGCTTATTTCCTGATTGACTGAGTTCACTAAATCATAATAAGTCGCTTACCTAAAAGGGGGTGCAGCATGAAATTTGTAGATGATGTGGCAGCTATTGTGAAAAGATAATTGCTTCTAATAGAGGAACAGAATTTGCTGTTAATTTCAATTTACTTTTAGTAGAAACGAGTGCACATAAGACATGTAACAATGTCCATTCTTTAATGAGTTCTCGTGGTTATGAAGCTATGCTGAAATAAATATGAAGAATCAAACATAGTCTGCATTTCTCATTCTGTGTATATTGGCAAAGGAGTCTTTGTCCAGTTTCCTCTTTATTCCATTTACTCTTAAAAAAAACCACTTCTTGCGATTTATTCCACACTTTCTGGTAAATCAGTTAGTAATTTTTAGATGCTTTTTTTCAGTCATCCATTATTAAACCTTAAGTATCAATATTTGCTTCCTATTTTAGTTGGAAAATAATTATTACCAACTTCTGAAAGTAACTTAAATCTACTCAACAGATAAAATATATCTAAACGTTTGAATTCAGATCCTTAGAGGAATTTTAAATGGTTTCAAATTATTGTCTTGGAAAGATAGAGAAGCCCCATTGGGGAAAAATATTCTCTGTGAATTCTTCTTGTGAAGTTCATAAAACTTGGGCATATTCTTCTGTGACTGTAGAATTAGCATAATTCTTTTGACCAAAAGTATCCCTAAAAATAGATGGTTGACATTAGTTCTTTGAAATCCATAAAGAGGATTAATTGTGAATGGATATTGTTGTTTGGACTCAAGCCTCTCAGTGTGTATTCCTATCCAGAGGATAAGACCTTTCTCAGTCACCTTGCGTTATTAAAAAGTATCACGATGGGTTGCATCAAATTCCTGACGCTCAGTGTGGAAAGAACATGCTCTTGCAGCTGAGTTCAGCCAGCTGAGTAAGGACAGCCAACATGGGAGACAGATGTGATAGCTTGGAGCAGAATGCTCCCTGGTGTGTAATGTAGTGATAAAATGTGGAACACTCATTATGATATTTGTTATAAATTATGAGCCTTTTTTTTTCCCCAAGGCAATGAAGAAGCTCCCTTGTCTGCCTAAGTGATAAGTTTTTTTCCAACATCACTAGACAATAAAACACTGGCAAGTGCACAATAAATATTCTCTCCAAGCATGTGTTCTACTGGAATTAACCCTTGCAAGTTTTCAACAACCCTGTTGGTGCTGAAGAACAGCACAGAAATTCCAAACTGCTTAGTAAATTACTTCAGTAACTAATCCAAGTGAAAGAAAAAACCTGTTATAGAGTGATATGTGTGTACAAATGCCTTTATAACATATTCTTGGAGAGCACCTGTAGTTGTGGCTGTTTGTCAGAACTGAAACTAGGACACTTTTCAAAATGTCTATAATTTTAAATTATGTCTAAATGAGATTTTTGCTGTTTCAGTAATGTATTCTTCACTGCTTCAAAAGTGGCATATATTTCCCTGGCTAAAATGAGGCAAATACAATTCTTCTGGACCAGCCCTCAAAAATGATGCAAAAATTCTTGGCCAGCAATGTATAAAGATTTCAATGCTTCTATCTTTTTTTCCTTTCTGATATCCCACTTACAGTTTTATTATAGCTGCCATATTTCTCAGTATACTTTTGATTCAGATTTTCACAGCTCAATGATGATAGCTCTTTTCTTTTTTTTTTTTTAAACAGATTAAGAATTTTGCTTTAACCTCAGAGCACTGTTGAACACTCATGAATGAATTGGTGGGTTTTGTATGTCAGGTCTACCCTTCTTGTTAGCACCCCAATTCACAAGCAAAATTGCAGAGACCCGTCTAAGAGAAGCCAGGTGCACTCATGTACATACACAGCAACAATTTATTGTACTCTTCCAGCTATGAAACCTTCATGCCTAGCCTTGTATTCTATGCATTATCAGTGAAGTATTGACAGTTGTTGTTTATATTATGCCATCATAGACAGCCCTCAGGGATAATTAGGTTCAGTACTGGAAAGATGACTGCAAAACTCCTTTGCAGTCCTGAGACAGAGCCACCTGCCACTTGCATACCTAGGAACAGGAAAAAATATATAAAAATCTCTTCAGTAGGAGAAATGCCTTTAAAATAATACTTTGAGACTTATAAAAGTAGTGTTCATAAACATGACCAAATCACTTGCGATATATTTAAATCAAAATGCATATGAATTTTACAATATATTTATCTAATATTTTCATATATGTTTGTCAATCTAATTTCAGTACTATAACACCATTTTTGAGGTGCTTGTTATCAGAACAGTGCTGTATTTTTTTATTATTACTTGTATTACAACAGCGTGTGTTGTCAGAAGGTAGATCAGAGCTTGGTAGTATCATATGCTTTAGAAACACAATAACTGAGATAATGTCTTGACAGACAGATGGTTCAGTTATTCACTTCATTAATCCACTGTTCATCTATATCTTGTTTGTAGTTTTGTTTCCTGTCTCAAAACAGATATGAGACAACCAAAGGTTCAGAGGAGGACAATGTGGGTGTTGGATGGATGGAGTGGATTCCACTGATGGAAGAGCTAAGCATATCAAGCCAGGAAAAGAGATGCCTTCATGGGTCTTTGACCTCTATGACATGCAGATTTTTATTTTTCACATGAGAGGCGATTCTGCACAAGAACTGCCCTATGTGACTTTTGAGATGCTGAAAGTTGACATGTGGTCAAGGACATACTGGACATATTCCTGGAAGAAAATCTCATGCAGGACATAAATAAAAAGACATCAGTATCTGAGCCAGAAAGGGTTGGAAAGTAGGAGAATATTTGGTGGAATTGTTGGTACAAGTTCCCTTGATTCATACTACTCTGCTGTAAGCAGTGGTAAAGCTAAGATACCAAGGTAGATGGACATTTGTTATGACCTGTTGTGGGATCTCACCTGTCTACTGATGATACAAGGATCTTTGGTGATTGAGTTAAACAGGATGCTTTACTTGTAAAAGAATAAAAATAAGCGACATGATTTTTACTTTTTGCAGCCTGTTCAGCACAACACTTAACAAGACCTTGAGCATATGGTTGGTGTTCAGCCTATTATGAGTCAGTAAAAAAAAAGAGAGATATATTCACCAAAGTGGCTTTATTGCAGTGAAAGGAGTTGTCTGAAATAAAATCAGTAGAAAGAAGTGCTTATTGTTTCTAGTTGGTAAACTGGCATATAGCAACTCAAATAAACTGCCATGAAGAAACCCAGGAGTCATCATAATGTCATCATACTGACCCTGAGCAACGTCTCACTTTCACTGAGGGACAAACCATGCCGGTTTATTGCAGGATAAAAGTGTTCTTTCAGGCAACTGCTGCTCACAGAGCAGTTGATGTGCTTATAAATCCATACACTACTTCATCTCACAATAATTTATGTATACAATCCTAGCTGAGAGACAGCTTCCCTATTAGTAGCAAGGAAAATAATGCATTTGTGTGTTCATGTTACTCTAAAAACTTCTGAGGAAACTTCAAGAATTTTCTTCCTGACCTGCACTCTGACATATTCACTTCTCTACTGGAATTTGTTATACATATTTCCCAATTTGAAATGGAGAAGAAGCAATCTGAATTTATCTCCTGATCCAACGCACAGATCGTGGGAAGCACCCTGAATGAATCATGAGAGCTTTCCAGATTACATTTCATGCTGGCCCGGCAACTGTGCTGGTAATGTTTGATTGCTGTAATCACAGTTCAGTTAGTATTCCTAATAATATAGAAAAGAGAGTCATAAAAGTCCTCGGGCCAGTATAATCCTTTTCCCACCTTCAGACAAAACTGTTATAAGCAGTAACTGAACCAGTTAATATACAAGCCTCTTATAACACGACAATCAATGAAACCGACCTACAAAATAGAATTTCTTGTTTTAAAGTAAAACACGCTGCATCTACTGCATGTCCCATAAAGGATCGTAGCTGACAAATCTTAATTTAACCATGGGCAAACTAATTGTCTATTATTTTAGCTTGAGGCTGTTTTGCTTTAAAAATCAAATAATGATTTGGAAGAAATACAGCAAGTAATTTTCTCTGAGAACACAGAGTTCCCACTGACAGTGGCTATTAAAAAGATTTAATGAAATCTCCAGGACTTGTTTGAAGCTGGTCTAGGTACATTTTTATACTCAATCTGCACATCAATATTAATTTTTTAACACAGATGGAGGTTTTATTGGTACCCAAGGAAGGAAGTAAAAAACCAGATTACTGGAATTTCAAATTACAAGCAGAGCACAAAGCTGGTGGAGGCAAGTGTGAAATTGCAGTTAAGAAACACCAGGAAAAATAAAATGCCATAAATAAATATTTAAATTTAATGGGCTGCTGGAAACACAATGTGACCAGTTTACCTTCCACCTAAGCAAAGTTACAGTGACACTTACCTTCTTTGTTATGTTAAAGGTCTGCCAGTCAAATCATTACGAACCTCCCATTAGAAGGTTCTATAATGTCTTGATTAAAACAGATTTTACATAGGAATAAGCACTGCATAATTTCTGAGATTTGTGAGGGGAAAAGAAACACACATGATATCTGAGGTCTAATCTATATCCAACTCAGGTCTTATCTATTTTTCCTTCTCCTATTAGTGATTTTTCATCATCTAGCTTTCTGTTTTGGTAAATTCTCCAAAGGTCTCCAAAACTAACAGAATAAAAAAAAAAAAAGTCTTTGAAAATTACTAGTACTTGTTCTATGTTCCAAGGAAAGGTCTTTTGATGTGTGAAAGAAGTAGCCTGAAAAATGCAAGCATTGTGTACAAATGAAGTGGTAAATCACGTGTCACTTGATTAGAAAAAAGTAAATCAAGTTTATGGCTTTTGTAGAGGAAAAAACTTAAAGCCCATTCATGTGAGATTGCACTGGGTCTGGCTGAGATGGAGTTAATTTTTCCCCCCAGCAGCCTTCATAGTGCTGTGCTGTGTGTTGGTAGCCAGCAAGGTGCTGGGAACACATCGGTGTGGTGGCTACTGCTGAGCAGCACTGGCACACATCAGGGCTGTCTCTTCAACATCCCCCCTCACCAGTAGGCTGATGTGGGCAAGATTCTGGGAGGGCACCCAGACAGGACAGCTGACCCCAACTGACCCAAGGGATATTCTATACCATATGGCGTCTTCTTAGCAATAAAAATTAAGAGAAAGGATGATGAAGGGAGGGATTTCTTATTTATGACATTTATCTTCTGAGGTACTATGCGTAACTGGACACCTGCTTCCCAGGAAGTGACTGGACATCACCTGCTGATGGGAAGAAGAAAACAAATCTTTTGGTTTTCATTCACTTCCGCATGCAGCCTTTGCTTTTGCTTTATGAAACTGCCTTTACCTTGACCCCAAAGGTTTTTTTCCCATTTTATTTTCTCAACTTCCTGCCCACCTGAGGAGTGTAGATAGAGTGGCTTGGTGGGCACCTGGTGCCCAGCCAAGATCAATCCACCAGACACAAAAGCTGTTCACAGATGCAATCCCTGCTAATGTCAAGTAAAGTCTTTATATAGATTGAATGAACTTCACTGTTATTTGTTTATCAAATCCCAATAAACACTATGCCTGGGCACCTTGTCAAATTTTTGTAACTTTGCATACTATAATAATATAATATTATGCCTATTTTACAGATGTCTAAGAGAACCAATGTTTCAGCTCCAAGCTCTCTGAAAATTCTTGGGCACTTCTATCCCATCAAGCACCTCTGTTCCTCTGAAAGAAACTTTGAAGGTGGATAGTGCTTTCTGCAATGGACTAAATGTCAGTTGTACAGGAGTTGCCAAGGGTGAAAATAAATGTATCTCCACAAGAAAAAAACATATTCAGGGTGACAAGAAAGATTCCACTGATGGTAATCATTCAGAAATACTATTGGGCACTGTTTCCTATGTCCTGGAAATGTAAAGAGAAAAAGGGAAAAAAACCAAAGCCAAACCATATCCCCTCTAAGACTAGTTTTAACCCTGCCGTTTAAAGAAATATTACAATAACTAAAAATTTTAAAAGGGAAATGCTGTGAAAGAGAACAACATAAGTAAATAGCAACACTGTTGTGTGTACATGGAATTTTATAGACAAATAAGATTGCTTGGTCCAAAATCAATTTCCAAAATGTTTTGTAGTAAGGATTTTCTCTCAGGAGACAAACCAAAATGCCCAGGTTTGCAAATTACTCATGAAGAACAGATATCTCACAGACTCACCTACATTACCTATATAGCTCAAGATATCAGATATATAGGCCATGTATAAGCTCACCCTAGGATTGTGTCTACCAGTAGAAGCAGCCAAAGATATCACCACTGGGAGCAAAAGATGCCTGTGTAGGAAAAAATGTAAAGCAACAGATTGAACTTTCCTTTAGTAGGAATAATCTTATGTTTGAAATAGCTATGGGTTACAAAACAAGGTCAGGTAAAAGAGGATAAAAGAAAAAGGAAAACAGGAGAATGATCTGTAAATACAGATGATCTAGACAACAGCCTGCAGTAGCAGGTTGCCTGCTGCAGCTGAGTAATCCTGGATGTCTGGAATGGAAGAGTCAGGTTGATAAGCATGGTGAAATTACAAGGCCTTTTCTTTCTCTACCTTTCTTGCCTTCTCACTCCATCAATCATGTACACGTAAGTTGAGAAATTGTGTCCCTGTTTTTAATACGATCTGTGGAGTAATGCTGGTTTTGAGAATGTTTTGTTTTGGGTTCATTTTGTCAGTGAGATGTGTGAATCAGCTGTATGATGAAAACCTCTGTCATTTGAGGTGCAACTCTCAGTGTCTTCTCTCATGAGGTTTCTCTAATTAATACTGTCTTTAAAAACAAATTACTTTTAAGGATTTAATTAATGTGGAATACTGACATTTTTAGGTTTAAGCTGAACCTGTTTCATCAGTAAATACTTTCATCATTCTTTGTTCTTTCCTGCTTTTTGCTCTTTCAACTTGACAGTAGAAAGTGGTTTGCCTTCTATTTGCAAATAGAAAATATAGCAGGTAACGCTTCAGATGCCCTTCTAAATATTTTCCTATGCTAGGAAAGCGCATTAAATTCTGGGATCAGATATTTTATTTACTTTTAATTAATTTTTCAATCTTCTGTGCTAAACCAGAAATACCTCCTCCTAGATTTTACTACCTTTTCAAACTTATCCTTCTATTGCTTTCCTAGTTTTCCAAGAAAAAAAACCAAAACAACCCAAACAAGCAAACAAAACAAAACAAAACAAAATTCCACTCTCACACACAAAAAGTTTTTGATCTGGCATTGTTAGTCCAAACTCAACAACTCTTAATGGTCACTAAAATTTCAAAGTAGAACAGATCAGCCTCTTTGTGTCAAAAGAAGCTGGGCAGGTATATTTCAATTGTTGCCCTGCAGACACTGTGAATCAGCTTTCATTACTCCATTACTCTAAAAGAAAAAGGAAGAAAAAAGATATTTTTACTAAGGTTTTTATGGTTTTGAATTTACCTGCTTTCTAAGAAAGTTTTTCAGTGGTCATTTGCAACTAGTCAGATTTCTCCCAACAAAAAATGTTGCATTTCCATCTGTGATGCTGCTTTCTTTTCTAATACATTCTGTGAGTCAAACTCACCATCTCACCACATCGTAGCAAGCACTCCATCATACGCTAACACCATCCTTCTCTTCCCCAGGAAGAGTTTCATACTGAACTGCGACATATTCTTCTTCCTTTGTTCAGGCTGCCCTGGTCCATCCCGTCCCGTGGCTGCCCTCTCTCTGGACACTTTCTTTCTGCCTTTGTATTGTTTAGACATGAACTGCACATCCTTCCTCTTGGTCATTCTGCTTCTACTTATTACTTTGTCTCCGACCTTTTGTTTGACCGTATTTGTTCTGAACCGATGATTGGCATTGTTTGGAGCTTTTCCCCAGACAGTTTTGCTGTCCTTACAACTAAGATGCATTTCTCCAGGGTGAAATCTTTCTCTCAGCAGTCTCTCCAGTCATGTAGGGTCAGACGTCCCACAACCCATCCTGTCAATTAATGGAGAATCCCTGACGTTTCCAAATTTACATCTAGATGCTGGAGTTTCAGTTTCCTTCATTTGCTTTTAGTTCTTGAATTTAAAAAAATATCAGCCCCACAGTAGATTTCTTTGAAAACTCATACTGTCATCCACTGATGCCATCAGACACCCTTCATCATTCTTCTACTAATTTTGCCATTTTTGCAGGAAATACCACCCATTCACTTCCTTTGACACATGTCCATTACAATTGAAGATGCATTTTTTAAAATAAAACTTGGTGGCAATGCCTGGGTTATGTCTATACAAGCAGTTTCTGTTTACTGCTTCTTTTGTTTGTTCTCATGTCCTCTGAGTCTCCCTAGACTGACTGCTGCCCCTTCATTTTTTTAATTGTGTGACTGGGTAATAAGAAGGCACAATGCTTTTAAACACATGCTTGCTCTTTATTAAAACAATTATTTAAGAAATCCAGTCTCTCCACTGTACATGCCGGCCATGCGGACACCAGCAAACTTTCCTTTTGCAATCTCTGGTCCTGCCCCAACTTTCATTCAAGTGATTGCAGTGAGATAAATGACTGAAAAAGTTAAATATTTCATACAGAGTGTTGGTCCTGCATCCCAATAGCCTTGCTGTTATTAGGAAATCATTAAATTCAGAATTTCATTTTGGTGAGTGTCACCTCATTACAGTTAATCGCATCCCACATTCCTACTAAATTATTCCGTCACTCTTAATTTCAACCACATCACAGTGTTGATATTTAATATAAGTGTGCAGCACAGTGTCACTGCTATGCAGTTTTCTCAAGCTACCTCAGGTACCAGGGAGCAGCCCAAATGTCTTAATATACCACCCTGACCCGAGTATCATCCCTAATATATTCATGATACTACCATGAAGGCAGTGTGTTATGGAAAAGGAACAATCAATACTCAGTCTATAAGTCCAGCTGTTTTCAGAGACTTGGAATTCTTACCTCCTTTCTGCATAATTTTATCACATGATGATATTGATGTAGACTGTGACACTGGAGATAACACACACTGAGCATTTAAGAATTTGGTTTCAATATGAATTTAGGATGAGGGGAAACCGGGAAGCTGCTATGGTATGTTGTGCTGAACAGCCCTAAAGTCAGGAGGGAGAAGAGGGGGTTATAGGCTCTGTCATCCCATGCCCAAGTAGGTCTGCACTTGAGTTCTATTTCTGGTTCAGCCACTAACCTTATGCATCACAGAACAATACATTTCACCTCTCTGTGATAGCTCTTCTCCTATCCTTCGTCTGTCTTGTACATTTAGATTGTTAGCTATATAGGATATGATTAATTTTTACCATAACTAATTAAATTCAGTCTTCATCTTTACTTTCAGCTGCAGTCTTTTCACTGAAATCTTGCAGAAGTGAAGTGCACTGTCCCCATGCCATATACTAACGCAATAACATTAAAAAAGAAACAAAAAGCCAATCACAGGTGAACATAACATTAATTGTGAAAGTTGAAATTAGAAATTATGTGGTCTGTCTACACTAAAAGTAAAAAATGCTGTGATAGATTATTTTCATGCACATATTTTTTAACACAGCTGTGATATTTCCTAAATATTTGTCAAACCTATGCAGACTGTTCAAGTGAGTTTTGATAATTTTTAAGCCTACTTCAGTGTCAGTAGGAGACATAGTCTCATGGGACTTCCACAAAACTATGTACAAACAAGTAATAAATATTAGTCTAGGTGGAACCACAGGATGTCTGTTCTGCACCAGAAAATGCAAAATGCTCTCCGTGGTCCTACTACAAACTTTAAAGTGGTAATATAGCATCAAACATCACATTTTAGACTGTCTCGCAAGATTAAGAAGAATGCCACTGTTTTCAATCCCTGCAACAGCAATAAGTGTTAAAAGGGACTCATGTCTATCAACTTAGCCCTGAACAAATCATTTTTCTGTCTTTGCTATTGTGAAATTTGAGTCCTGAGAAAAAGAAACCAGAAATGGTATTTTATTAAAGTAGGACAAGCTGGTACTTTTCAAATTATACTTGTAATAACAAGTATAGTCCAGCATAGGGAATATCACTACATAATGAAAAGAAGTAAGTGATTATTGACCAAACCATTCTAGTGGAATAATTTAACTGTATGTGTAGTGGTAAAGATAAAAGAGATGAGCTGAAGGTACAACGTTCTTGCACCTGGAAATGCTGTTTTCTCTGTCACAGCCATCTTGTCCTTATGACTCTGCTCTCTTGCTTCCCCAAAGTTTCATAAGTGGTTCTGGTCACTGACCAGACACAGACTTCTAATGAATGCTCATAGTGACTTTAAGCAATTGTTGTTTACTGGTATTGTAAAATTGTGGTGATGGGCTGCACACCTCACGCTCAGCATTTTGGCCCTTTTGTTGGTAAGTTCAGCCACTTTCTCAAGCAATCATATAATAGAATTATAGAATTCTTTACTTTAGAAGGGACCTCTAAAGGTTACCTAGTCCAACGCTTCTGCCTCTTCATCCAGCCTGACCTTGAATATATCCAGGGATGGGTCTCCACACCACCTTTCTGGGCAACCTATTCCAGTCATCTACCACCCTCATATTGAAGAACTTTTTCCCAATATCCAACCTAAATCTCCCCTTTTCAAGTTTAAAACCATTACCCCTCATCCTATTGCTACATGCCCTCGTGAACAGTTCTTCCTCAGCTTTCTTATAGGCACCTTTCAGGTATTGGAAGGCTACTATAAGGTCCCTCCTGGACCCTTCTCTTCTCCATGCTGAACTCTCTTAGCCTGTCTTCACATGAGCAGCCCTTTGATCAGCCCTTTGATCATTTTTTTGGCCCTCCTCTGGACATGCTTCAACAGGTCTATGTCCTTCTTTTGTTGAGGGCTCCTAAGCTGGATGCAGTATTCCAGGTGTGGTCTCACCAGAACAGAGTAGAGTGGCAGAATCCCCTCTCTCCATTCTGCTGGGCACACTTCTTTTGATGTAGCCCAGGGTGCGGTTGGCCTTCTGGGCTGCATATGCACATTAGTGGCTCATGTCCAGCTTCTCATCCATGAGTACCCTATGTCTTTTTCATCAGAGCTGCTTTCCAGCACATCATCTCCTAACTTGTATGGATAATGAGGATTGTCTCGACCCACATGCAGGACCCTGCATTTGGCTTTGTTGAACCTCATGAAGTTCACCTGGGCCCACTTCTCCAGCTTGTCCAGGTCTCTCTGGATGGCATCTCATCCCTCTGTCATGTTAACCTGCTGACCTCAATACTGAGGACCTTGCATGTTTTTGAATTCATGTGTACACAAACCTCAAATTTATTCTGGGAAAGGAGGTGAATGGGAGAAGAGAGACTAGAAACATCAGAGCTCTAAGAGTGGCTGCATCATTGTCCCAGTGTTGATTATGTAATGAAGTATATTGTCCCACAGGCCTTTTGGTTCCCCTTGCTGGCTAGTGGATCTTCCCAGGCAGCCTGCTGCATTGCTTCTGCAGCGGTATAGAGGTGAAATAATTGTGCCTGTCTTAACTACTGGTTGTAAGAGAAAGTAAGCATTTCTGAGCTAAGTTGTTGACAACCATTTTGTGGATACCGATTCTACTAAAAATTGCTATCACAGCAAAACACCCAGGAAGATATTTCATCATTCCTCCAGAGCCAACAATACTATCCTCCAGAGCATGATTCAGAGCACGTAGATAAGGACTGTAACCTTCCCGATGACTCCAGGAACCAAATGTTAGACAATGAGAATACTCCCTGTTGTGTCTCCTTTCTGCTTAGCATTAAAGTTTTGAGTGAACTCTGCAGACACAGGGGCATTTGTCTGAGCTATTATTGCATTATGGCATAAATATGGTTTTCTTTCCTGTCATAGGATTTCTTACTATGTCCCGCCAAAGGGTTGCTCTGAGGTTTTGTCCTTTGAGACCAGTGACCTCTGTGGACAGAACCCACTCCAGGACTTCTTGGGAAGCTATTCTTTTGCTGGGCTGTCAATCAAGTTTTCAATCTTGTGGCTTTGTTTCAATCTAGCTAGAAAATTCAGGTTATTACAAACATTGCAAGTCAGTCAGTGTGCAGCATGAAAAATACATGTGCATGCCCCAGCACAGTACAACCGTAAATGTATGATGTGCTTAGCAGTGTTAGAGCAAAATATTTGTTGCTTAAAAGCAAATAGTGCTGAGCACTCCACTTCTCCTCCCAGATAAACCTTGCAATTTCTCTGATGCTAAATCTTTTGCTCTTACTCTTTCATTGACACAGGCTGGCCTAATCAGCTCAGGGCACATTTTAACTCTCTCTCAGACAATTCAATCAGTCCAATGGCAGCTCTTCTGAAGACCACATTTCATGCATAACAAAGACACTAAAAAGCCCACCATAGAGCTACCCTGTCAAGAAGGAAATGTCTGGACTTGATTTCCATCAGAAAGACTATGCAAAGGTGAATAAACAAACAAATGAAACACTGCAAAGTCTGAGATGTAACTGGTCAGGAAGATTTTTTCTGTTGCTGGGTAGTTTCATTGATGAAGAAAACAGGAAATAATGGCAGGAGCAGTGAAGGGGAAGCGAGCTAGAAATAAAACCAGCTCTGCTAACAGTAATTTACATGTTTCTGCTACTTTTTATCTAATGCTTTAGAAGTCTCATCATACTTCTGTGAAGAAAATTATTTAATGCTATTTTTATGGAAGATAACCGAGGTGAAATTGAGTCGAAGCTGAGGGAGGCTGAAATTGTTGAAGGTCATGCAGGAAACTGGAAGCATACTGTGAAATCACAGAATCACAGAATCACAGAATCTTAGGGGTTGGAAGGGACCTCAAGAGATCATCGGGTCCAACCCCTCTGCCAAAGCAGGCTCCCTATCTCATATTACATAGATAGGCGTCCAGACGAGACTTGAATATCTCCAGAGAAGGAGACTCCACCACCTCCCTGGGCAGCCTGTCCCAGGGCTCTGTCACCCTCACTGTGAAAAAGTTCTTCCGCATGTTGGTGCGGCTCCAGCTTACAGCCATTGCCCCTAGTCCTGTCCCTACAGACCACTGAAAACGGGCTGGCCAATTCCCCCTGCATCCCATGTCTAAGATATTTAAAAACACTAATTAGGTCCCCCCTAAGTCTTCTTTTCTCCAGGCTGAACAGACCCAGCTCACTCAGCCTTTCCTCATAGAGGAGATGTTCCAGACCCCTAATCAACTTTGTCGCCCTTCTCTGGACTCTCTCCAGAAGGTCCCTGTCTTTTTTATACCAGGGAGCCCAGAACTGGACACAGTAAAATGTAGAAAAGAGGTTTGGTTTGGTGGTTTTTCCTAGCTCTATTACTGGGATTTCCTTTTTTTTTTTTTTTTTTTAAATGTTCGAAATAATGCTGTGTTGTACCTGAAGTCATATGTGGAAAGAAGAAGAACGACCTGTTTCTTTTTCCTTCACACTGCACTACCAAGAAGTGTTGGACATAACACAGTCTTTTGCATCCCATCGATTAAGGGCTAAAGCTCACAGAAGTCCATATGTAACAGTGATAGAGATATCTGATTAACATTACACATATTGTATTATACACATTTATTTTAAGTCTCCTGGGTTAAGTCAATCTACCTTGCATTTGCTGTGGTGAAAATGTCCTTTATAAAGGACTTTACAGAGGACATATATAGCATGGTTTAGCTCACAGGAAAGGTTGGGCTAATTTCCTCAGGCTCCAACCCTGTGCAAAATTGGTGGAGATGGATTTGGAATGAACGGTGTTGTTGCTACCCAACATACTATAGTTCTGGGTGGACCTGGCCTAAAAACAGAAGTAGGAAGACAAGCTGCTTCACATTCAGCTGAGAGAGAAGAGGTACATAGGTTAAGTGATATTAATCACTGAACAATTGATTTAGGTTTGGATCCTTCCCAGTCCTATGTCTCCACTGTATTTGCGCTGGCTGATTTGACACATGGTGAAAAACAAGCTCTGGTTTACACTATTAAGCTCACTTGTGAGCAGCTGGTGCTGTGGAATAAAATTGCAATCTCCTTGATGGCTCATTTGGGCTATCATAAGTTATGATGGAGACAATTTTCATACTTGATACTTGGTGGGATGACATTATTTTTTCTGCTGTGAACGCCTCTTTACATTGATGGCTTTACATTTTATGAAAACTTCATGTGAAAAACGCAAGTAACAGGCACTGAAACCCAAAACTAGAAATCAGACTTTATACTATTATCAGCAGTCCTGGTTAACCAAGGAGGACCCAGTTGACTTGAGGCTTAACTATATGATGCCCATCCTCAAGAAGGTCCAGAAGGTGGATTCAGGGTACTACAAGCTTGTCAGCCTGACTATGGTACATTATAGAGCAGTTCATTTTGAGTGCACTCACACAGCATGTGCAGGATAGCCAGAGCATCGGGCACAGCCAGCATGGCTTCATGAAAAGCAGGTCCTGCTTGAACAACCTATCTTCTATGACCACACGATCTGCCTAGTGGATGAGGGAAAGGCTGTGGATGTGGTCTACCTGGAACTAGTAAAGCCTTTGACATCACCTCCCACAGCATTCTCCTGGAGACACTGGCTGCTCATGACTTTGACAGGTGTACTCTTCACTGGGTGAAAAAACGGCTGGATGGCCAGGCCCAAAGAGTTGTGGTGAATAGAGTTAAATCCAGTCAGTGGCTAATAACAAGTGGTGTTCCCCAGTGGTCAATAGTGAAGCCAGTTCTCTTAAATATCTTTAACGATAATCTGGACAAGGGTATCGAGTATGCCCTCAGTAAATTTGCAAGTTGGGTGAGAGTTTTGATCTGCTTGAGGATAGAAATCCCTACAGAGGGATCCGGACAGATTGGATTGATGGACCAAGGCCAATTTTATGAAGTTCAACAAGGCTCAGTGCCTGGTCCTACACTTGGGTCACAACAAACCTATGCAACACCACAGGGTGTGAAATCTTGGTGCTTAAGAGGAACACAAAGAAAACACAGTGATCTGTTCAATCAGGATTTGATTCTGTCTAAGAATTTTGCACTAGTTAGAAGACATTTTTATTAGCATGCCCATGATAATGTCACCGTTACAGTTCAACTGGGCAGAAAAAAGAAAATAACCATTAATAACATATATGTATCACATTAAAGAAAGCTGGACTGCAAAAGAAGTGTGGCAGAAACAGTTATGTTCATACTTACTTTCATTGTTTCTTTTAGCACTGTGGATAATTTCTTATTCAGATTAATCCCTGTGTCATGTCTCTCACTCCCTTCCTGGTAAGAAATCATCCTACATCAATGACCCCAAGGAGCATTTGGCATTTCTTGTGCAGAAATTCTGAACTTTATGGAAAAATGTTTCTCTTTTATTTTATGCCCATTGACATGTAATTATTTTTTGCCCTGCCTACAAAGCCAGTACAACTGCAGTTATTTCCAGTCTATGTGACTATGTTCCTCTTTTGGAAGGAGGAGGGTTAGAATAAAAATGAATGGAATCCGACTTTGGTTGTTATTTTTCTTTTTTTTTTTTTGATGTTTCTATTTTTTATGGCACCTGCAAGGTCTTGCATATGGTAGCTGGATAACATATAGTGAGATATGGTGAGAATGTCTTTCAGGGTTTCAGCTCGGCTTTTTTGTTGCTCTGTTATAGTTTGCTGCAGAGTGCTCATCAGACTCAATACTTTGATCAAACATTCTTGCAGCATCTGAAAATTCAAAATTAAATAAGGCACTGATGCTTTTTAAGTCATGCCAGCATAACCTGACATAAGGTAACCTTGTAATTATTAACTTTAATCATTGCCTTCTCAGGAAAAACATGCTAAACAATATAGTTCCTTCAGATGACTCCTTATAGATTTAGGACCCTTATATAAAATAGGTTGATCTAGCTCCTGTTTATGCCAGTGGTGAATTCCCATTGACATCTTGATAAAGACTCTTATGCTAGAAGAGATATTGTGTTATCTGATTTTGCCCCTTTGTCTTCAGTTCTACACCAGTTTCAGTGGTTTGGTACAGACTTCAGCAGTGCAGTGTAGACAGGCCTTCATGTTGTTATTTTAAATCTTTCCCTAGAATGCAGAGATAAATTTGAATCTAGAGCTTACTAGTTGCCTTATGCAGACTATGCACGACGTGATAAGAGAGTGCCACTTTGAAGCTTGAGGTCCTACACAGAATATGTCAGTCTCAACAACTGAAGATCCCATTGAATTCCATGAAAGGATTTAGAGTTTTCTTTTGAATAGAAGATGGAATTCTATCTAGCAGGTTTTTCAGTTGGTGACAGCCAGTCTTTCACTTGGAAATATAAACTTAAATAAACTTGGTGTCCTTTCTGACTTTTTGAGTTTAAGTTTCAGTGTTCCTCTTGTTCATCAATATTAACTGCAGCCAGAAATGGGGTATATGACAGATAATATTGCTGTAAAAATCTTCCAAGTAAAGTACATACAGAAGATAGAATGTCCATGCAAACTGAGTTCATCACAACCAATGTTATTATTCTGAATGCCAAAGCAACAAATAGTGGCTGACATCTACTGTAGCAATGCCAATATCTTTGACACAAGCTGAATGGAAATATGTACTGGGTTTCTTGGCATGTTATTTATTATACGTTTCTAGGGTGTAATAAAAAAAAATGCTGGAAAAGAAAGATTTCCAAGCTATTTCCTTGCCAGCAAACGAGAGCTTTTGCAAGGCAATGAGATTGTGAAGAAATGCTCTTATTATGTGTGAAATACTCCCAAAGCAAGAAAAGAAAATGACTCAGATAAAGCAAACAGCTCTGTCATATGATACCCAAAGCTAGAAGCGGTGGAAGCAGAATTTAGTCTGACTTTGAAAATAAAGCACAACTCTATAATAGCTCCAAATGTTATGACTTGTTACTCAAATGCATTACAATTACTATAATAGTGTGCCAGGGCCTTAGTCATTGACCAGGACATCACTGACTGAAAGTCCAGGTTTTAAAAAAAAAAAAAAAAAAGATCAAATCACTTGGTTTCATCACCACAACTGGCTCACAGTGTAGGGCAGGATAAAACACATGAGTATACAGAAATGAGTCAGCATATACGAAGCAGTGTGACTGTTCAGTATATCAAATAAAAACTCTTACCTGAAAGAGTTTGAAGGCATTAGGATAAAGTTGTTTGAAAGGTAAGGATGAATGTTATGGGGGGAAAAAGGCAAAGACATGCAAAACAAATGGCAGAGGCTGACATCATTGGCCAGTCTGTGATGGGAGCTGACACTGCAAAACTACCTGAGGAATATTTATTCAAGAGCAAGTGGGCTAAAAGATGAGAAACTTGGAATGGGAGGAAATTTAGAATGTGAGGGGAATTAACTTTTTAAAAGGGTAGATAATGTCAGGACAAGGGGGAATGGATTGAAGCTAAAGGAGGGAATGTTTAGATTAGATATTACGGGGAAGTTCTTTACAGTGAGAGGGGTGAGGTGCTTGAATGGGCTGCCCAGAGAGGTGGTGGATACCCCATCCCTGGAGGGTTTAAAGCCAGGTTGGAAGGGGCCCTGGGCAACCTTGTATAGATCCAGGCCTGGAAGTTGGTGTCCCTACCTGTGGCAGGGAGGTTGGAACTCTAGGATCCTTGGGGTCCCTTCCAACCCAGACCATTCTGGTTCACCTGGTCTAGGTGATACTTCTTTAGCAGGGGGATTGGAGTAGATGATCTCCCCTACCCTTCTATGAATCTGTAAACCTGCTATGCTTTATGTACAATTTTACATTCACAGGCCCCATGCCATGCAGAAAGAATCTACAAACCTTGTGTATTATGTGAATATAAGGAACAAGACATACAAAGTAGAACAAAATATCCCAATTTGGAAGCCAGAGACCAATAACTGAGCAATGAATCTACTGTAACATTATTGTTCATGATTGAGGTAATATATTTATATCTTGAGTAACATTGATTCAAATCTCATTCAAATTTAAGTCTGCTACAAATTAATCATTTTTACTGGCAATTCATTCGGTTTTTTCTTTAAAGCCTTTGAGACCTGACTGAAGAATAGAAATACTCTATTGTGTTGCTGTATGACTCTATGCAATATGAATATTAGTGCTGATCATTTTAAGTGAAAGATTGATGGAGAAACTATTTACCCATTACCAAAGACTGGTCAACATATGTACAGAACATAGGGCATGTTCTTGAATTTCATATTAACCTGAAAGAGGAACTAAGTTTCTGATCTTGCATTTATGCATTGTATATTATTACTCACAAGAGTAATCTCCATTTATTCCTACAAAAGTGTTCTTTAGCATAGTAACATAAATCCGTATAATTATTTCATTATTTAAACTCTAAAAAAATGCATTCTATATAAGGTTCTGCCAGTATTATAACAGAAAGTTCTTTCTTTTAAAGTTGGTGCTCTTTATGTCAATGAATTTGTTTACTGTGGTACTTTTTATGAAACAGGTCAGAGAATTTAGTGCATGACCCATAGTGGAGCTTAGATAGCTTTACTAAGAATCTAGCTTGTGTTTTTCTACTTGTAGGCCAGGATTTACTCTTGTTGCTGCTTCTAATCTATAGAGTTGCTGCTGTTGATTACTTTAATGTGACATTTCTGGGGGTTTTGTGGGTTTTTTGTGGTTTTGGTTTTTTTTGCGGGGGGGCGGGGTGGGTTTTTCTAGTAGACAATTCAAATTATTTTTATTGTAACTCAGGTTTGTTCCTTGTGATAAAATTCAAAAGGTTAAATCACATCTTTGATGTCAGGGCTAAGCAGTGTCTTTGATCTGTAGAGGCAGTAAAACTGAAAGAGCCTCACCTGTGTTTGTGAGTAATTACTGTATATTAATCTGAATTCAAGGCTGAAATTTACATTGCTGTATTAACATAACAAAGGCTTTCAGAGATGGATATTTTTTTACTAGGAGTTAACTATTTGAGATGAGCCTGCAGGATACTGGAAAGCTCATTTTGCAAAGATAAGGAAAAAGAAATCCTAAGCACCAAATCTCCCCAAAATGTACAAAAAAAGAGAATGCTATGGATTGGAAAGCAATTATTCTGAATCTGGTTTTTATGGCACTGAAATTCATAAAGGTTAGTAGTTGGGATCTTGAAGTACCGTCAATGTAAAACTGCATTTGCAGGGCATTGGATAAAATTCAGGATATATATTTTCCGACTCATAATGTACATATGCGATATAAGATTCTTAGGATATGTTGCTTTTTTTAGTAGCAGGTCAAATGAAAATAAGGAATGATGGAGTGAGCTGATGTTTTACTGGAAGTCAAGATGGTCAGTGTTCTGTTACCTATTTCTAATTGTAGTCAATGATTATAATGGCTTTAGAATGTCAAGTAGGATAGAAATGTCACTATCCCAGTATGCTCTAACTGAGTGTGATTAAAAAACCTTATAGGAAGGGAGGATCTATGATTCAAACCACCTCAGACTGCAGACAGATGTTGCCATCTCCAGGGTTTGAATTCAAGGTAACTGAGGTGATGATAATCTGGACAAAAGAAATGTCTTTTTTTTGGGGGAGGGGGTAATGGTCCTTTCCTGAGCCACCAAGTTGGGAGTGGTGTTAACTGCCAGGCAAAACTCTCCTTTCAGTGTTTACTGTTCAGCATTGTCATTTCAGTGTATAAGGGGTTGTGAAAGTAAGCACTGAATGATACTTGACTCCTGCATACAAAGAGCTAAGGTATCCACTTCAGATTACAAATTCCATTTCCAGGGCTGTGTGTCTAAAATCTGGTGTGGTAATTTTGAGTGTCATGGTACCTGAGTGTGTCTCTTGGAAAATCTGGACCTAAGATGACACTGTGAGCTGTGAAAATGAATCTTAGGGATTCATTAAAAGAAATTTTACTGGTGGCTGAAAGCACAATTGTTTTCTAAGTCAATGCCTTGGACAGAAGAAACCTAAAGAAATGTTAAATAAAATCAGCTAGTATGAAAGAAACTCTAGTTCTTTCTGGAAAGTCTCTTGTCATCTGAAAATAAATGACCCCCTGCTATTGAACATTATGAAGACACAGTAATGGACGTGTATCATTCTGATGGCGATCATTACAATATATTAGACTAAATCACAATTTCTAAAGAATAAAAGGAAATTCAATAAAAAGACCAAATCAATTGTGGATTGTTTCAAAACTCTGTAAATCTACAAAACTTAAATAAAAGTTAAAATTAAAAAGGAGAGGAACCCAATTCATTACTTGAGATGTAGACCATTGTCTTTGTCTTCTGTGAGTTATGACTTCTTGTGCTGGTTATTTCTTTCATATTCTTATATTCTTTTCATATCTTTATGCAGTTCTATAGATTAGACACTTCAGGTTCTTTTTATCAGGTGTCCTCAGAGATTTTACTATGAAGACTCA
>VZTU01015604.1:636-53616 GCA_013400835.1 Zapornia atra
CTAGGCCCAGCGGCAGCAGAGTGGCTTGGCCGCCCCGGAAAGGGGATGTTATCTGGGGAAGGGAAAGCAGGAGTCAGAACCAAGGAGGTGACGCTGGGGTGTGGGCCAGAAGGGGAGGACTGGGGGGAGGGGAGGGGACAAGAAAGCGTTTGGGCAGCAGTGAGGGGAAGAGCAGGATAAGGGAGGCTCCCGCTTGGTTCTTGCCTCCCCATTCAGTGTGTTCCTGAGGTGGGTCCTATCCCTGGTTTCATATATGTCTCTAAACTAGAGGAATCCCTGCCCATTGCTCTACATTCGGCTGCTGTCATTAACGATACATTCTCCCTCACGGAGCTGAATTCTGTCCATAAGTCAAATTATTGCCGTTGTATACCTCCAGACCAGCACAAACCTTCCTCCTTTCAGGGCTTTTGGAGGCAGAAGGCAATCGCATGTGTTGGCCTGTTACTCTCCCTTGTGTTAGAGGCACGTGACCAGGAAATTAGTGTAGGTGAAATACCCAGTCATTGAGAACATGTTATAGGAGGCTTTCCACAGGGAAGTGACACATGTTAATTGGGAAGTAACGGGCACCAAGGACATTATTTGTCTTTATCCTGGAGTAAGCAGTCATGGCCTCAGAGGCTTTCCTATGGTCTGACAGCTTCGCTTTGCTGGGCTATCAGTGAGTTGCTGTGGAGCTAAACGTGTAAACTACAATGTCTCTTCATGTGGTACAGTATCCAAAAGGTGTCAGCTGTGAAAAGTATCTGGAGAAGTTGTGAAGGCATAGTTAAATGAATCCTTGATTTGGAAAAAAAATCTTGTATTCATTCCTGGTGCTGTTGGACTGAAGACACAGAGTACCACTTCCAAACCCACTTGAATGGTTAAGTAGTTTGTAAAGCTGTTGTGCACCAGACAGGGTGTTATTTGTCAGTGATCATATCTCTGAAACTTGGTGTTTTATTTTAGTGTTTGTTAAATAGATGGGTATTGATTTGGTGACAGAGGAAGGTGGTGCTACTGTGAAGTGTGCAGTGCCCTGCAAAATGTAGAAAGCTACATGGAGAAGTGGAAATGGCACATTTCTGTGGGTACTTAATGTGTGATACTCCAAGCTGGAGCACAGGTGAACAGTGATTCTACGGAGCACTTCCCATAGTGCTTAGGCCTGGTCTGTATGTTATGCTGCTTTTAGTAATTAACCCTTATTCTTCTGTGCATAGGAGAGAAACTCTTTCATCAGCTGTCAGACCTCTGAGGATCCCCCCCAGGGAAGGTCCAGGCTGGTCGGGGCTTCTGTGACACCAGCTCTCTTTGAGGAGGATTGAATGTACTCATCTCATTTCTAAAATAATGTTGGGACAATAGCTCCTTTCCCAGAAGGACTGTTACACAGCCAGGCTTAACAGGCTCCTGGGCCTCATAAACAAGACTGAGTTTGGTTCTGTTCATGACAAGAAATAGTTAAAACTCACTGGCTTTGATCGCTTCTGGAGTTAGGAAAACACACTCCTTAGGTGGTTCTGTAGAGCTGTGTATGTTTGAAGGAAGCTGTTTCCCAGGTGTACATGCTCTCTGGGATTTATTGAGGTGTTGTCTGTTACCCTAAGCACGAGGCAGACATCAGTTACAGCAGCTGGACTGTAGCATCATGGTAGATTAGATGGAGGTAGCTTGAAACACAGGTGAGAGTTTCAAATAGGTAACTGTGGGGATAGTTCCCTTTTCTGTCCTTGTGTGCACAGCAAAGGTTAAAAACTGAGCTTCAGGATGCATTCAGCTGATCAGTAGATGCTGTGCTGATGAAATGCATCTCTTCTCTAGTACAGACTGTTTTCAGAACCCTTTAAATTTTGCCTAATTATACAAGGTGGCTGCAGGCAGCACAGGACTGTGCCTTTTTCTAGCTCAGCTGTCTGAAGAGGCCTGTAAACCTTCTGCTGTGAAGATGCTGGGTGTTGATTCAGTGCTTCCCAGGCAGTGGTCATGGACACTTGCTAATTTTCAGGTGATGTTACAAAATTGAAGTAGTGTTACAGAGGAAGTGGATGAAAAAATCTTTCTCCTTTTCCTACAGCACCCCATTGTTCATTGTATCTGTTAAATGTTTCTCTGATACTGAATGTAGCTCTTCAACCAACGTTTCTGTGTGTCAAGAGAAGTTTCTAAGCTTAAGACACACACTGTGGCCTGTTCAGAACAGCAGATTTGTTTAAAACAAACAGCAGTTTGCATTCATGGCAAGGATGTTGATCTCAGGTCAACAAGAATTACTCTGAAAAAGATGTCTCTGGGAAGGAGGAACTGTGATTGTTAAATAAGAATGACTTGGAAAGAAATGAAAGCATGATTGTTGCTCTGACCCCCAACTCAGTTATGGTTTTTGCAGGGTAAGTTCTGTTATACACATTGGTTCTTGTCTTTTGGAATTTAATCATATGGAAACTCTGCCATGGCTCTTTCCCATCATCTTTTGGGGCTGCTTCTCCTGCTAGATAGGAGACAGTAAGATTGTTTCTTCCCAGTTTCTCTGCAGGTACCCTCAGAAGTCAGTGTGTCTGGTATTTCACTGGTGCATGAAGGATGTGTTTGGACTGGAGGATGTGCCAAATATTTCTCACCTTGGTTCAGGCTGAGGTTTCTCAAAACAGGTTTTGATGAGACCTACTGCATTCTTACTTGGTGGCTACATGTTCACCCTGTATCACTGAGACTCAAATGCCAACCCCAAGGCTTGTTGTGAAGGAAATGGAGCACCACAGGCTCCTTACCAATAAATTTTAGGTGTCCTCTGGCTTTTGAGAGGACTTGAGAGGATACTGGAGGCTGCCTGGCGCTTTGCTCACTTCTTTCAGCTTAATTACCTGTCAGAGGCTGTTTTCATTTCAACTTCCAGTCTGTATCCAAAGCTGACCCATTTATTTTGAGTTCAGAACTCTGAACCTGAAGGGGTGGCTCTGTGTGAGGTGGAGAGAAAGGGGATGGGAGCTGGATAACACAGTCACTTTCCAGTCCAGGCACACGCTGTCTGCTTCCCAGTCTTCTGGGGAAAGCTGGAGCTGCACCGTCCTTGTGTGGAAGGAATGAGGTGGCCTTACAGCCTGAGAGCTTTCCCTGGTTTGACGTGTTGTGTTTGCTTTTCAGCAGTGTGTGGATGCTTTAGCAGCCCTGTGGTGTTCCCCTGTGCCAGTTCAGTTTGAGAGAGAGCCCAACCTGCAAGAAAGACCTGATCCTGTTCCATCCTCCCCTGACCCTCACTCCTAGTATCTCATTCTCCTGCATTTTGCAAATTAATCCTTTTAATGATGGAAGCAGTGACTCTCTCACTGTCACTGGGTGGGTTTTTTAACTCAGGGGGATAACTTCTCCCACTTTGTGCCTGCTTTTTTGGGATGTTCTACACAGAACACTCAAAAGTGGAATGATTTGTACAACAGTCTGTTAAAAGCATAATGGATTTTTGCCAAGATATTCCAAACTGAGACATGGTTTCTGTTTAGGGGTGTTCTCCTGAATGTGAAATAAAAGAAGGGATAATCCTTTGATGCTCTTGCACAGTGTTTTGCATTTGCAGTTAAGAAGTTGGTTGTTCCCAACAAGGAAGCTACTGTCAGCTCCTTTATAAAACCAAGATGATGAAACAACAGGAACAGAGATGTTAAATCTGGTAGTGCTTTGTCCAGTTCAGGCTGTAGCCCTCTTTATTTCAAGTGTCTTTGATTTACTAGAGGATGCCTGAAAAGGGAGAAGGAGGTAAAGAAAGTCCTGCATGAAATGTCTGTGCACTTTTCTCCTAACTTACCTAAGGACAGGGGACTTGTGCTGTTAAAAAAGGTTTTCCCTAAATGAAGGGCTGCTTTACTCAACTGCTCACTTCCAGCTGCTTCCCTGACAAGTTTTCAGGTGAAATGGTGGCAGAAGGAGTTTTGAGGAATCTTTTAACATCCCAAAAGCCTGTCATCAGTGAGGCTGAAGCCCACCTAAGGCTGTGGTCTTCTGATGGCTGGGTACCTAGCCACCACTGCAGCCTTAGCACCTCATGGGAAAGGAAGTGGTGTCCAAGGTGAGAAAGCAGCCCAACTGATGGGCAGCATGCAGTTCATTGGTATCAGGCAGCTCTTCCAGTCCTTGATGCTTGCTCAGTTACTGCTTGTCATATGTGTGTTGGTGTCTGTGAAGGGAGCTCATTATTCTACCCACTTTCAAGTGGATCTGGAGTCGCTATTGTCAATTCTCTGAGTGAATCACTGGGAAAGGCAAAGTCGGAAGTAGAAACAATACACAGAAGAGGGTTGGACAAGGACCTTCCACCAGTTGGTAAAAAACCAGACTGGTAGTGGCCACCAGTGTGGCATTGTCCTGCCTTACCTGCTGTGTCATGGGGAACAAAGGGCCCAGAGCTGTGGAGCACAAGCCAAGATGTGGGTTTTCTTGTGCGATTACAACCAGAGAGCAGCTGAGGCTTTGCATTAGTGCTGCCTTTCATTAGCTTCTTGCTTTCTCCTGTGTTAAATATGACTTAATTGACTGTGGCATAAGCAGGGCTAGCAGCTTTGTTTCCAGTCCAGATCCTTTCGTAGCTGTTTCTTCTGAGGATTTGAAACGCTCCAGACAGATTGCATTTCCACACTTGTAAGTAAAACTTCTGCCTAGGCAGGTCCAGAGGAGAGGAGGAACTGCTCCTACCCTGTCCCAAGACATGGAGTGGCCCATGCACTGTGCTTTTCTCAAGGCCAGTGGAAGAACAGCCAGAAAAATCAAAGTAGGATAAGGATACAGACTATGTTTCTGTACTGTGGTGATCTGCAGAGAGATCAGAGTGCTGCTTGATGCAGCTGTCTTCGTCCCGTTGTGGTGTGGGAAATGGGGCCTTTTGTGATTTCCTCTAATGTCATCAGTGTCCACAGAAGTGACTGAAAAACCTCTTCCTCTCCAGTGTGGGTTAGTGGATATATTTGGTGTACAAAGGGCACTTTTAGTTTCTTCACTTAGAAGCACTCTTGGGTTGTGTGTCCTGTTTCTGGAGCGTTGGAGAGCAGCAAGGGAAGCATTAGACAACATGCATCAGAAAGCCCAGGTCATGGGACCAGTTACAAAGAAGCATTTGTGTTCCTTAAGTTATTAAAAAACCCTCATTGTTACTGCTGAAAAGAGGAATAAATGCTCCATAACCTTAGAGGGGAGTCTGCTTAAATCCAGGTGGCAAGAAGTGTAAAGGTGTTTGAGTAAGGTAAAAGGTGTAGAAGATAACATGGTAAGTAGCCCAAAAAGGAGTTAAGTGCTTTTTAAAATAAGTATACATATACATTCAGCATAACTGACAGTATTTAGGAGTCCTGTTGAACTTGTAGCTGGGCATGAAAAAATGGTGCTTTTGATCAGCCCACCTCAGCCCCTGGCCAGTGGGTTGTATAGTAGGGAGTAGGTGAACAAATTTACTTTGATTACACAAATGTTTGTACTGAAATTAAGAAGTCACTGATGACCACAGACACTTTTTTGGTCCTTCTTACCTATCCATACCTGAGAAGTACTCATACCTCTGCATAAATCAGTGTAACATCTTTGTCATGTTTTCAGTGCTACAGTTTATATAGTGTTAATACCTCATTAAGCATTTTTTTTTTTAATGATGTTTCTCTTTGAAGTAGTTCCAGTCAGCTGAGTCTCAGAAACAACAGTTTCTTTAGTTCTTTGGAAGGAAGTGACTTTCTTATACGTACAGCACATGCTCATAACAAAGCCTACTTTATCAATCCCTGAAAGGAGGGACAGAAATATGCCTGGAACAAGTACATTGAAAAACCTATTGTGCAAGTACTTGCACAGCATTTTTGCACAGTAATGTAGAATTAGAAGTTTGAGTGAATCCTGTGTTTACAGGGATAAGCACTTTGATTTGATGCATCTCTCTGGGCTTAGAAGTTGTCTGTGCAGGTATGACTTAGCACGAGCCCCTGAGGATTGTTTAATTGCTGTGCAATTCAATTAACAAATACCGTGATCAGACTTGAGGCAGATTTATACTGCTCAGACTGGAGATGTGTTAAGGGGCATCTCCAAAGCCTGGCTGCTGACACGTGCTTACCCATGTCTGTTGAAGGTATGCTCTCCATGGAAGCTGCCAGAACAGCCTGGTGCTGGGAGTGCTGCTGCTGCGGTGCGCAGTGTGTCTGGGTACGTGGGGTGTCCTGGGGCTCGCTCGGAGTTGCTTTGGATGAGCAGCTGCAACTCTACACCTGATTCTCTTCTGAAATCCAATCCTTCCATGTAACAGACCTGTTCAGAAGATTGTATGTGTCTTTTTTAAGGTGCCTCGTGCTGGGTGGTTTAGTATCTGCTCTGAACTTGGTCAGTATGTGTTACGTTACTTCTTAGCATGTCTCTGAGTTTTAAAAATAAGTCAAAGGTTTGTATGGGTTTAGCACTTTAGGATAGAGAGGTGCATCATGCCACGTGCCAGCTGGGATGTGTAATTTCAATAAACATTAAGAAAAAGTGTCCATGGAGCCTTTACCTTCCTCCATCAGTGTTGGTTGGCCAAGGAGTCTTCTATCTCACTTGGTTCTAATGGCCAGGGGAGTAGCAGGTAGTACCTCATGTTTCTAACAAATAATATAGGAGAAGACAGCTGCATATGAAATGGCAAAGGTTGACCTTCATGTCCCCAGTGTGCTACTACTGATGAGAATAGTACATTGGTCTGGGATCTTAAGGCTACCAGAAGATGAGTAAATGAACCCCTGGAAAGCTGGGTAGCAAAGGCAGACTTTCTCAAAACACCTTTCAAGCTGTCACAGGGTTCTGAGCTCTTTATTGCATCTGATTGCTCTCTGCACCATTTTATTGTGGCTGCCACAAACCTGCTCAAATTAATGCTGGGCAGTTTCTCAGTTATTGCTCATATTCTGTTCCATGCTTACCTAATTTCCTTGGTTTATGGTTCTAGCAAAGTTAGTTATAAGGTAGAGAATTCCAAAGCATGTGGTTTCTATCCAGCCATGGAATAGTCTTAATGAAGCATCCTGTTACTCAGCCCAAATAGCTTTTTCTACACTATTTAAATAATATATTTTTATTTCTATAGGACAGAAGTTAATATCTAATGTTAGTGCTGTGTCCAAGTGGGTGGAAAGCAGAACACTTTGCTTTTTTTATGCTTTTGTGTGATCCTTCAGTTGATTTATTCTCTGCTGTCATGGTACAGTGTTTGTATTTCAGGTGCTGTAGTCAATTCTAGGTGTGTAAATTGTGTTTGAGTAGTTTGGTAGTGCTTGTTGATGTGAAGTACTGCTTTTGGGGGGGAGAGGGAGGTGTGATAGAAGTGATAGATAATTCTTTCCAGCCTTCTTCCTAAGTTAGGATATGGCAGCTGATCTGTGCTGTGCTTGTAACAGGATCTTCTGCTTGAAGATAAACAAATTCAAAAGTGGTTTCGCCTCCGCAAGGTGCCTGTGGTGTTGAGCACCATGGTCATGTCACATGGCTTGCAGCCCACAGGTAGTGTTTCTTAAGATGATTTTTTTCTTTTTTAAATAAAAAAGGGCAGTTGTTGCTGGGTTTCTGGAAGTTGGAGCAGTGGGCATCTTCTCATGTGAGACCATCATGTGCTTGTGCTCAGTCTGATTTCGTGGAGTTCATGGCAAGCATACATCCCAGAGCTACAGAAAGGTAAATCCTACAGTGCTGAGCACAAAAGAAATGGATTTTGTGCTTCTCACTTATTGTTGTCCTACTTATTCCAAACATTTTTAGAATTATGTAGTTAGGCATTTATGTCAGCTCATATCTTGGTCCTTGTGGCATTAAAATGCACTTTTAATTAAAGTGTTAAATTACCCCTTTAAAAAAGTGTTAAATAACCCCTTTAAAGGGTTAAAGGCAGCAAGAGGAATGGGTACTAATGTTTGCTGACACTTCCCTATTTCATCTGGGTAGAAAGCCATTTCATATGGCAGTGAGTGGTTTGAATCCCATGCCAGCTGCAGCAGATCCAGTGGGTTAAAGCAGCATCCAGACAAGGACTCAGGAGGACTCTGCTGCCTTTGGTTTGCTAGACTGTAACCTGAAGTGGTAAGAATGGGAGTTTGCCATCTCTTGGCCTCAGAAGATGGTTGAGACAAGAGTACAGCTTCTTTAAGACTATGGGAAATGATTAAATGACTATGCTTTCACGACTGAATTTGATGTAAAGGTTCTGTAGTGGCAGCCATTCTAATTGCTAGTGTCTTGTAGCTGATAAAAGTGTAGCATAGAGACTCACAGTTCCTAGGAAGGGAATTTGTTGCTCAGTTAGAATAGAGACTTTGCAACTTTGTCCACGTACTGCTTGGAAAAAAATCAGTCTTTTGTGAACCTCTCAAATTGTCAGCAAATCCCAAGTTCTGCCTTGGCTGAGGGGCTGAGGCTTGGAACAAAGTTTTAGTGTTTTTCAAGGTTAATTCAAAAAACATGGCTTGGGAAGTGAAAAATCCTATAAACTGACATCTTTGGCTTCTTCCCATGACCCACTTTTCCTTGATTCCCAATATCTTCATTCCTATTGCAGCCGCTCACATTAGCTTAAATGCAGGTATTTTCAGGGTGGGGTCTTGGAATTCTTGAGGACTTTGGGCTTATCTTTAAAATCAGCTTGGCTGTGTGGCTGCTGGCTGTTAAAATGCTTCCTGCAGCTGTTTGCTGGAATACATTAAGCAATGTCAGTCGTGACTTTGTACTGTGTTCACAGCTCTGATGAGTAATTAACACCAACATCTGGATGCTGCCCTTGGGTTTGAGCTGCACTGCTCTCTGTGTGTTCCTGTCCTCTTCCCCCTCCTGAGGGATAAAACCATCACCCAAGTGGTTGCTATAGCGTTTCATTAAGGAGCCTTTCCCACTTGGCAGCCCTAGCACAAATAAAAGAGCTCCTCTCAGCTCTTTTCCCTGGGTTATCATATGCCCTTCAGCTTCTCCACTGCAGGCTCACAGCTTTGCTGCATTGCCATCATTCTGAGGGTGTTCCTTCCCTTAATGGTGCTGCTTGTTCTTTGCTACACTGGGAGTGTAAGGCTGCTTTGTAATAGCAGTCTGGCTGGGAATGGCCAAAGGTCTATAAATATTGTGCCTTAAAAGTGCTCCGTTGCCTGGCCAAAATGTGTGAGCAATTGAATAGCATCCTGGGAAGAAGTAATAAGGAATTAAGAAATAAATTGAAATTATAATCAATATTGCAAGTGTAAATGGACCCTGGAATATTTTCCTTTTGCATTCCTTTCTTTGTGGCATCAAAAAGCATTTTAGGGAAAACTGAGCTAGTTACATCCTGGGAAGATGTTGCTGTATTAGAAGGATTTATGCAAAAATCTACCAGTGGTTTAATGCTAGGAAAAGTATCCAGACACTGTCCTGTTCAGTATGTAAATTCAGGGGTGGAGTGTGTATTTTTTTTCCCCCCATGCAAACATTTTGTGCCATTTTTTTCTTCATCACATCAAGCAGTTGTTCTCCCTCTCACTCTGGCTTAGCTGGCTGAACTGAGCAGCTTGCAGGCTGCCTGGAAATGCTTGTGTTCAGCCTCCTGCCTCACTTTGCAGAGCTCAGCAGTTCTGCTCTCCAGCCTGGGAAAGAGCTTCACTGAAGATCCACACATGCAGACTTGTTCCCTTCGTGTTTGTGTAGCTGTTACATGTGAAGCTGGGCAGAGCAAGGTGGTTGGGCTTCAGATTTCAGGGGGAGACTAAATAGATGGGTTTTCTTCATATTGCTCATTCGAAACAGAGCTGCTACTCCAGAGATTAACAAAAAGTTAATACCTGCTGATCCTTTAAAGCTTTCTATATATAGGACCTTTCATTCCTTCTAGTCTTTTAGGATTTGAAGTACAGCTATTTTGGAAGGACTTCTTCCAACTTTTTCAGATTTGATTGTGAGTTCTGCCATTCATTTTTCCAAAAGTCATTTGTTCTGTTAGGCTAACTGGGATTGCTGCTGGGGCCATCAGGTGCTGATAGTCACTTGGGAGCCTTTGGTGGGCTCTGCCAGGCTGGATGATAGTAAACTCTTCTCTGGTTTTGGGGGTTTTTTTCACCTCATCACACAGTAGTTTGCATTCAACTCCCAGGAGGCTTAAACTAGTTTTTTAATGATTTGGGGATAAGTGCTGTGGGAAGTGGCAGTGATGCTTTCTGCTTATGGATATAAAGACTGAGAACCTGTATCATAATTAATTATGAATTGAAAGAATCTGGCTGAGGTAAGCCTGTTTTTAAAGCACACTCTGTACAGATATTTTTAAATCCTACATTTGCCACGTCCCTCCCACAAGCACAGATGTGATTGTTTGGAAAGAAACGAAGGGCCAATATTTAAATGTAAACATTGTGACATTTGGCTCTCTGAATTGCCCAGGAATTCATACAAATAACTGTTGCTTATCAAAATGTGTAAACGGTGAAACGCCTCGGCTGAGTTGGGAACGAGGGAGGGGGTGTCCTTGCTGTGGTTGGGGTGGCTGGTGATGGTGACAGCCAGATGTACCTGTGTCCTGGGTGCCAGCCACATAGGGCGTGCCCAAAGGTAGGGTAACTCATAGTATTTTCCTCAGTCACTTTAACTTTGGGGGCTATTTGTGTTTGACTTTCTAGACAAGTAATAAGTGGATGATCTCTTAATTTCCTGTCAAGGTGTTTGCTCTGGGGATGGTGGAACTTGGGGGGTGTTCAGACCCTGAAGGACATGATCTATTAAACACTTCTCCCACCTTTCTCTCCCCCAATCTGTGAAACTAGAGCTCTGGACTGAGTGTCATTGCAGAAGAGATGAGGGAGAAGAGAAACCACTGAAGAAACATCTCAGTCTACTTTTAGCTGTATAATAGAGTTGTGATGTATCTTGTTAATGAGTAGCTTTGTCAGAATTAACTGCTTACCTAAACCATGTGTGTGTGAGACTTGGTGCTTGCATGAGGTCTGCTGCTTCTGCCCCCTAACACACCAGTTACCCACAAAACTGGTAAGTGAGCACAAATTGTTGTTTGTTTCTCTATAGGCAAAGTACATCTCCCAGTGCATCGATGAGATCAAGCAGGAGCTGAAGCAGGATAACATTGCAGTGAAAGCAAATGCAGTCTGCAAGCTGACATATGTAAGTGCCTTCTGGGGTACAATGTGATCACACCTTGACTCTCTTTCTTGCTGACTAGGAGTCAGTCTCCAGGCTGACTGCCTGCTCTCCTTGCACTCCAGTTCCTTATGTTGTAAGTGCAAGCTGCAGGTGAAAATGCTTCTCTGTGTGTCTGACTGAGAGGCTGCATGTTCACATTCTGTTCGTTGAGCTTGCACTGGTACTGGTACAATTTCAGTCTACTGAGACAGGACAGGAAGTCTATCTGGTTTAAAACTAATCAATTAAAGTTTTCAACTGGAGTGCTTCTTATCACACAGTGCATGAACACTTGAAGCTGGTGTTTCTCTGCACAGTCCTCTGTCAAGATGAAGAGGAGGGAAATATTGTTAAAGAATTATTTTTGTGGTTCTGTTTTTTTATTTAAAAAACCCACAACCTTCACAATGATGCTCATATAATTGTGTGTGTAGTACCAGGAATTAATGCCAACTATTCCAAACTTGCTTTTGGTGGAACATTGAGACTTTTTCTGCTTTGAGTGGTGTAGAATGTAGCATTACTCATAAATCTGAGATGTCTCATCGTAGTATTTTTGGCCTCTTGTTCAGTTTTCAATTTTCTGCTGTATCTTGACCTATTTCCTTGAGTGTTTTATTTCAGCAGTTTGTCTGCTCACAGTTACAGATGCTGGGCTACGACATCAGTTGGGCTGCTTTCAATATTATTGAAGTCATGAGCGCATCGAAGTTTACATTCAAAGTGAGTTCTCTGTTCAACTGCAAGTAGCAGTAAATGGATAATGCTTGGCCTGTTAGTAAAGTCTTCTCCTAGCAGGTGTTTGACAAGAGCTGTCAGACATCCCTTATGAAAAACCAGGGTATTTTTATGTGAAAACTGCCTAAGATTCCAGGCAGGCACATCTTATTTTGTAGTTGCTTTATAATTTTCCTTGAAAGGTTTTGTTCATGTTCTGTGGTGCAGACCTCTTTCAGCAAAGAGGTGGAAGGTCACTTCATAAGGAATAGTTCCAAACTGGACTTTAGCACCTGCAAGTCAGGAGATGTAATGTTCTCCATTTCTTCTACTGACAGTCCTACATCTTTGTGCTCATTGAACCTCTATGTTCTAACAAAGTAGGGAAGGTGATGCTACTTTTATTACCCATAAGATAGATGTGTTATCACTGGAGATGTTGCCTGACATTATTTTTTCATGATATAAATCCTTTTTCCTGTCATTCCTCTTGTTATGCAAACCTCCTGCCTAATTATTCATCTTGTTGATACTGCTTCTGAAGCTGCCAGTTGTTGTTCATCTAAACATTGTCTAAACTTGCATTTTTTTTCTTCTCCTTGCCTTGTTACAGAGAATTGGTTACCTAGCTGCCTCCCAGTGCTTTCATGAAGGGACTGATGTAATTATGTTGACTACTAATCAGATCCGAAAGGTAAACCTCCTGCTCCAGTTGTTAATTTTTTTCTTGCACTGTTTCCCTACTTGTATTTTCAAATCTGTACAGAATATTCCTCTTTTAGGAATATAAAGATGTTTAAGTAGAATTCTATTCACTTGGTTTCCAGTCTGTTCTCATCCCACAAGCTGAAGGACTAATGAAATACTTAGGAGCTCTCTGTAGGCTTCCCTCATGCTGTCCCATACCACTCTGTGTATTCAACACAGTGAATAGTCCCAGCAACCACTGTTGTTGGTGTTACTGGTCTCTTAGGCAGCCCTTGTAAGAATGTGATGGGTAAGAAAAAAGCCCTTGTTCCTGAAATAAAATGAGCAGTCACCTGGCTCCACAAAATTTCTGTTTGTTTGGGCTGGGCCTGTTTTCTGATAATAACAGGTCAGGCTTTGGGCTTCTTTGGTATAATTGTGTGGAAAACAAGTGAACAGAGTACATAGAGTTGTGTTTCATGTACTGAAGCAGTGTAGTAGTGATTTTCATAGAGCTTTATCCCTTGATTTTTTGCAGAGTTTGTGGGTTGCAGAGTTTGTGGGTTGCAGCGTTATTTTCCAGTTCTCAGATTAGATACATTTTTAAAGCTTTTAAATTTCATTTTTTAAATGTCACTGCTTTACATGGTGAATGTTCCAGTGTAAGATATACCTATGTTTTACCATCTAAGTAGCTAAAATATCTTTTACTTGCTTAGAAAAGATTAGTAGTGTTATCCAGTGTCTTCTTAAAGAACTAATGCTTTTCTCTTTCAAACTTCTCTGCTCTAACAAGTGCATGTTTCATGATGTCCATCCATTTTCTTTATTATGGAGACTTTGACTTTGTCACTTGCCAGGCTACTTCCTCCTTTTTTGTGCCTGAGTTTTTACTCCAAAGCATTTTTCTTGGTGCCTTTTCACATTCCCTTGATCTAGCAGCTTTGTATTTGAAGGGGTGGTTATGAGTTCTCAAAATACATGGAAGCCAGAACGAACTCCAGTTTTGTTGCTCCTTAAGAAGTACATTTCACTATTCTTTGTGAACTGCAAAAGGTTTTAAAATGAGATGCAAATGGCACAGAACCCTGAAGGCCTGACTATGTTTAGCTCTGCTAAAGCAGCATACATGTGAATCTGGACCGTTAATTCTGGTAGCTCATGTGGGAATGCTTTGTGCAGCTCACTCTGTGCAGCTCACTCTGCAGGTATTAGGAAACAAAAACACAGAGTGATCCTGTCATGCTCTGTACTCAGTGAGGTCTGGGTTTGTAAATCTATATTTCAACACACTCGGATACAAATATTATATATAATTATATAAATATATGGTTAAGAGACTGAAGCTTCAAAATAGCTGAAAGACTATGGTAGGACACTGATTACAAACAATTCCAAGGGAACCTGACCAATAAAATGTATTCTGCAGCCTACTTTGTGTCACGTCTTTATGGACTGAAAGTTTTGGTGCTGCCAACAGCTTGGATGGAAAGTAATCTCCTTTTTTGAGGAGGGGGATTAAGCTCAGACACTGTTAAGCATTCCAGAGGAATACCTCTTCCTAGTGCAATCGACAGTGAGGGTTTGACTTAGCAGGGTTAGTATTTGATACCAGGTTTTTAGGACTTGAGGCATGTTTCTGATCACGTAATGAGGGGTTTTTTTTGCCGTTCCCAAAATACCACCAAGGTACAATATCTCTAATTGCTTTTAAACTGCAGTCCTCCACCTATTGTTTAATTGTGACTTCTCATGCCCATTATTAAGCCCCAGGCTAGTGGTATTTTAACAGGAGTTGGCAGACATTCCTGTTAAGGGTTGATACAGGTATTCCCATGAAGTAGCAGCTTTGCTTCATCTGTGTGGGGTGAATAAAACTGGTCTGAGAAAATTGTTTCTCAACATTCTGTGTGATCTTAAATTTTTGAGCCTCTCTTTCCTTTTTTAGGATCTGAGTAGCCCTAACCAATATGATACTGGAGTTGCACTGACTGGCTTGTCCTGTTTTGTTACTCCAGATCTTGCCAGGGACTTGGCAAATGACATCATGACCCTGGTGAGTTGATACCACTGAAATAACTTGCCCCTGTAATTCAAGAAGGGTCACATCAAGTAAATACAATAATGTAAACTGTTACATCTGTTCTTGTGGGGTTTTTGGGAGCCCTTTACAGACCTTAGTTAGCTCAAGAGGATTAGCATGACTGTTTCTGTTACTCTGGGTGATAAGTAGCAGTGTTTTGATTTTGCTGCCCTCCTCAAGCTGCTGAGTTCTCAAAAAGTAGTTGAGTGTCCCAGAAAGAAATTTTGACGTGGTGAAGGCGTAAGAACCTTGAGAAGTCTGGAGACACAAATGCACTAAGAGCCTGATCGCAGCTCTCTCCTTAACAGATGTCTCATACAAAGCCTTACATCAGGAAGAAGGCAGTGCTAATCATGTACAAAGTGTTTTTGAAATACCCAGAGTCCCTCCGTCCCGCGTTTCCTCGCCTTAAAGAGAAACTTGAAGATCCAGATCCTGGTGAGTGGGTTTTTTACTAAGTTACTTTGGGAATAATACATGTAGGGGCTGAGCAATTGGAAAGGAACGAACTTGTCTTGACAGATCACTTAGGAATGTGTTATTTTTGTGTTGAAGGTAAGAATGCTTCAACTATACATTTTAATGATACGAGGGCATTTCGTTACGGTGGGGAGGTTTATTGATTATTGTGTTGTCTGTGTCCCACAAACAAGTATCCACAGTAAAAGGGGAAGGAGGCTGGCAGTTTTCTTCCTAATACTGGACCCAAGCAGGTACCCAGCTTGCTGATACAGCCAAAATGAAATAAAATCCTTTCTCAGTTTGTTTTTACATCCTTGTGCTCAGCACTGTGCTGTTGGTAATGAGGCTGAACCTCAGATGCACAAGCATGAATCTTTAGCTGCCTTTGTTCTGGGGTTCTGCTCCAGAAACTTCAATTGCAATTAAGGTGTTGAGATTTCTGCTTTTCCCCAGGTGTGCAGTCTGCTGCAGTAAATGTGATTTGTGAGCTGGCTCGACGCAATCCCAAGAACTACCTTTCCCTGGCTCCCCTCTTCTTCAAGTTGATGACGTCGTCAACCAATAATTGGGTTCTCATTAAAATTATAAAACTGGTAAGTATTCTGGATGTATGTTGACAGGATTGGGGCTCCCATTGCATTACCTTGGGCATGAAAATAGCTTTCTTGCATGGACTTATAGTTGCCATGAAATCCCAGTAAAAGGAAGGCAGGAATATCTTCTAATGTTTGTGAACATAACCAAAGAGAAAAAATATTGTAATACAGCTTGATTTAACTATAAGCTTAATGTAAATCATGTTTTTATACTGTTTAAAAGCAGCTATTAAGTCACTTTATTGTCTGCACTTCTTTTCTTAATAGTTTGGTGCTCTTACTCCATTAGAACCTAGGCTGGGAAAGAAATTGATTGAGCCTCTGACCAACCTCATCCATAGGTATGTATGAGAAATGTGCCTTCAGTCAGTCAGGATTGGTGAAGTGCCTGTTAGGTGGGTCAGTAGCTAGGTCTGCAGATGTGGTTCTGAACTTTTTCTTGGGTCTCAATATAGTGGGATTCAAGTGTCAAAAGATAATCACATCAGGACTCTCTGAAAAACCTGAGTGAGATAAAATACCTTAAAGGAAAGCCTTCAGGTGTCTGACTGTCAGCATGAATTTCTCCAGTGTGTGCATGAAAACTGGAGCAGTTTGTTTTCCTTTCGTCACCTCAAGCCAGTGATGACTCTGGAGAGTATAGAAAAACTCTGGCTTAAAAAATGCTCAGCTGTGTATTTGCCTCTTCACCTATGCACATTTGGTTCTTGACTTTCTGGGAAGTGCTTTTACCCACCAAAGCAGCATGACACCTCCTTGCCTTACAGTGAGTTTTTGACTCTGGGCAGCGGATTTGATTTGTTCCTTGGATGAGATTGCTTCAGTGCTTTGTAACTGGCCTGAGGTTTTGAGTAACCACTTCCTTCCTCATCTCTTGTTACAGTGCTCTTACTTACTGTATCTCAGTAAAGGTTTTGTTTAACATTCAGTACCCCTCCCCTCTTCTCCCCCTACCCCTTTCATTTGAGTGAGAATCATTTCATCTAGTTTGAAGATTCATGGAACAGAATACTGCAATCTCTTGTGTAATTAAAGGTGTTAACTAGCTTAAAAACATTGTTGACAACTCTTCAAACTGTGCTGGTTTTATTCCTTATTTATAATTCTTGATTTCTGTTACAGCACCTCAGCCATGTCTCTCTTATATGAATGTGTGAACACAGTAATAGCAGGTGAGAATTGAAATTTGTGAATTTGTTATTAATTAACACTATCTACAAACCTTTTTTTTTTCAACTTCATGTACTTTATAACTGAAATAAGTCACCTGCCAAACTTAGCTTTGGGTCACTGTAACTGAAGTCCTTTGTTGTCAGTCTTACTACAGCTGCCTCCTGTTTGCTAAAGGCTGAAACAAAGGACAAAAGCTGAGTGGGTTGGGGGTTTTGGTTTTTTTTTTAAACATATTGCCAGAACTGTGAAGGCAATAGAATTAAAATAGGACTTTACCAACATTTACTTACGTGAGGAAGGAGCAGACTTTATTTTTTAGCTCTACCATTTCACAGCTCAAAACCTCAGTGTAATTCCTTAAAGGAGGTCACTGGAGTTGTCACTTCACAGATTCAGTTTGTGGGGAGGGGCTGTGAACTCTGTGGTGGAAAGAGGAACAAAGGACACCCCGGGGACTGTAATGTAAAATTCAGATTCAGGAAAGGAGATGGGAAGCTGGTGCCTGTGTTAGAGTAGCACATGTGAGACCCCACCTGGAATATTGTGTCTGGACCCCTCAGCTCAGGAAGGACACAGAGCTCCTTGAAAGAGCCCAGCGCAGGGCACCAAGGTGATGGAGGGAGTGGAAACCCTTCCTTACAAGGAGAGGCTGAGGGAGCTGGGCCTCTTGAGCTTGGAGAAGAGGAAAGTGCAGAATGACAGCACCCAACACACATCTCTGAAGCAAAGCTCTGCAGGATTAGGGAGAGCAGAATGCCACTGGTAGTCACTAAGGTCAGTGTGTGGAACTTGTGCAGTAAGAGTTGGTGTTGGCACGGACGTGCTGTGTGACAGCACCAGTTAAGAAGATAATCAACAATGGGACCTGAGTTTTGCCTCAAGTCTTTTGCTGGCTTGATTAAAGCTCCAATCTAATTACAGTGAACTCTAGGATCCATTCCTGCAGCTCGTTACATTCAGGAAGTGCTCACTTAGAAATTCAACCATCAGCAGCTGATGGCTGCTCCGAAGTGTCAGTGAAGAGCATAATGAGAGCAAAGTGTAATGAAAAGCAGCTTTGCCCTGGCTGTTCCAGCACTTCTGACCTTTACATTTTCTTCCTTCCCTGCTGTTATTACTCTTAAAGTATATGAAACTACAGTTTGGGTAACAACCTTCACTCCTCCCCTCTAGACCCCCTAAAAAACTCCAGCCAAGCAGGCTAACATAAGCCAGTGCCTCCCCTTGGGAGCTGAGCTAGCTGTTGACTTTAGGTGCTGTGTTGTGTGCTTTCAGAATACAGTCATGCTGACCAAACCATGTGCTTGTGTCTTTCAGTTCTCATTTCCCTGTCCTCTGGGATGCCTAATCACAGCGCTAGCATCCAGGTACAGTGCAGGGCTTTGGGGGTGGTTTGCTCTGCTCTAATCTGTAACACCAAGTGCCGTGGAGAGATTGGGTTGTATTCCTCTGCCAGAAGTTAAAGCAATAGTTCCCCAAAGTGCTCTGACTCAGTGAAGTGCTAAACTGAAGCATTTCCTATCCAAATGCTCTGATTTCCTTTGCTCTAAAATGCAGGTTCTTCTCTCACCTGGAGTTTCCCTAACTCTTACTTAGCTGCAACAGTCAATACAATCCTACATCCTTTTATTTTGAAACCTGTTCATGTAACAACTCTCTTACCCAGAGGCCTTGGGTCATGGTCAGAACTCTTTCTTGAGTATCGAGTAAGCCTTATGAAGAATTATTTTTAAACTTTTAAGGCTTGTAATAAGCATGACATCATCTTTCTTTTCCAGCTTTGTGTTCAGAAGTTAAGGATCTTGATAGAAGATTCTGACCAGAACTGTAAGTATGTTGCTTGTCTTCATGAAAGCTTTTTAAGCAGCCAACCACTGGGGAAAAACTGCAGGAATCTTGGAGTAATGAGCTGTTTCTCCAAACAGCTTGTTCAGTGTAGTAGTGCCTGGTACATGTGAGCAACTGCTGGGTTATTTAATGTGGAAATTTGGGGTGGGGGGTGTTGATAGTGAGGACTTTTTTGGTCACGAGCTTTTCTAAAACAAGATGAATTACTGCTGTTGTTTGTGGTCTTACAAATCCAAGCCAGTTATTTTTCCATGTTCTGGGTTTTCCTTTTTTGTAAATCTGCTGCTTGGGAAGTAGTGATGGGACTCTGGCAGTCTAAGAGTAATAGTAAAATGCAAGGATGTGTACTTAGTGACTACAAAGAACACCAGTCTTCAGTGCTTCTAGAGCTGCATTCATCGTAGGATGCCTGTTCTCAAACCCTGTTGTTTCTACATATTAATATGTGTTTTTAAATCAGGGATAAAACTTGAGGTGCAAAAGGTCTGTAATAAAAATTTATATGTAATTACGTGTCTGTATGTTAAATTATGAAATTCAATACTGTAATGTGTGATATTTCTCAAATGCTTTTCCTCATCCTAGACTTTAATACAAGTGAATTGAAGGTGCTTTCAGTAGAAACCTTCATCATTAAGATCTCATGCTCAGCACAAACCAGTGTTTCTATATTTGGAAAGAAGTTTTATTTTGTCTTTCACAGTGAAATACCTGGGACTGTTAGCTATGTCCAAAATCCTGAAAACACACCCTAAATCAGTTCAGTCTCACAAGGATCTCATTCTCCAGTGTTTGGATGACAAAGATGAGTCTATCCGACTCAGAGCTTTAGATCTTCTATATGGCATGGTATGTTTGTACATCTGTTTCCTCTCCAGCACCCATACCCCTTTAATTAGGAGGCTGATGTTTAATAAAAACATGCAACTTTCTACTCCCCTCTCCCCAGCAGTCTTGTGATAACTCCTGTATCTTTTCTGGTACTTATGACAAGCAAAAGATCTGGTACGATACAAGTGATGAGAGTAACAGGAGAGTGGTTTTAATGCTGTTGCAAAGAGAATTAAGTTTGCTCTTAGTTCTGGAGGTTAAATTCTGCTGGTTATGTCTTTAGTCTAAAGATAAGGAGGAGAGAGGCTACCATCAGTGATACTTGCTGAGTTTTTGGTGGCTTTATTTATCTTAGATAAGTTTCCAGAGCAAGTTAATACAGCTGTGTTTTGAAAGGCCAGATTTTTGCTGGATGTTAATGACTCTTAAATTCATTTAGTTTAGAAGCAAAAATGTTTTAAACCATTAAATTTGCCACCTGGCAGAATGGGAAGATGATGCATTTTCTCCTGGATTTCTGCATTGCTCTTAGTAATTCCTGTTCTCAGCTGTCCCACAGCACGATGCACATACTTGCGCTGGCTCTGCTTTAGTAACAACACTGAAGAGAAATAAACAGGTTTCTCTTTCGATTGACTGAAACTGGTGGAATTAGGAGGACTTGACAGTGTGGGGAATGGCTTGGTTTTGGTTCAACCCTTCAATAACACTTCAACAGGTATCCAAGAAGAACTTGATGGAGATAGTGAAGAAGCTGATGATTCACGTGGATAAAGCAGAAGGGACGACGTACCGGGACGAGCTGCTGACCAAGATCATCGATATATGTAGTCAGTCCAATTACCAATATATCACCAACTTTGAATGGTCAGTGGTTTTATATGTCACCTTTCAGATCACCAGCGAAGGTGAGGTGTGATTGTCTGCTGACCAAACTGTGTCCTTTCTGTAGGTACATAAGCATCTTGGTGGAGTTGACCCGGTTGGAAGGCACGCGGCACGGGCATCTCATAGCGGCTCAGATGCTGGATGTAGCCATCAGAGTTAAAGCTATTCGTAAATTTGCAGTTTCTCAGATGGCCATGCTTCTGGACAATGCTCATCTCATAGCCAGCAACACCCAGAGAAATGGGATCTGTGAGGTGCTTTATGCTGCTGCTTGGATATGTGGGGAGTTCTCTGAGTAAGTGCAAACAGAAAGCACGACGCAGTTTGAACATGGACAAAGCTTCAGGTCGCTGAAAAGTGGTTTGTGGGGAGGAGGAGAGTTCAGAACATGCACCCTAAAGCTAACAAAATGATTGCTCCCTCACCCCCTAAGACTCCTCAGCTGTTCCCAGCCAAGACAGACACTTCATTTTCAACATCTGGTCTCTTCCCCTTTCTGTATCCCTGCCCACTTGTGCAGGAAGGCAGAGTGACTGGGTGTGAGCAGTAAGATCTTAAGGCATTGAAGGAACTCCTTAATCATTAAAGTCTATCCCCATTTATAGGGCAAACGTACAATCAGCATGTTTGAATTAGTTTTTGCTCTCCTCCCTGTTTTGCCCCTGCTTGGAGGTTTTTGTTTGATCACATTTTTGAAAGCTTCAGCTTTCCATTCATAACAAACCAGTGATGTTTTTGTGCCTCTTCGTGGAGTTGTGGGCAGACAATTTGAACAAGAGCATGAGATGTATTAGAAGAAGTGGTGTCATCAGCTTTCTTTTCTGTGTATTAAGCATTGCCTGCTAGATTCTATTTTTGCCCAGTAACTGGTAGGAAATCCAGCCTGGCTGATGTGAGTGGTGAAGTACTGGCTGGCAGGGAGGTAGTTGTGCTGTTTGATCCACACTGACAATGGAGTTGGCACTTAAAAGTGCAGTGCTTAGCTAATGGAGAGAATACTGAATTTGTAAAGGTGGAAACAGGCATCCCTCCCCTTCTGTGAGTTCCTCTGTGCTATGCTACTACTGCAATTTGGAAGCAGAAAATAGCAGAGAGCAAATGATTATGTATTTGTAGGGTCCTGTCTTGCTGCAGTGCTTTGAACTGCAGCTGTGGTTTTTGAAAAAGTCTTCAGAAATATTGAAATTCCTCATTTTCTGTCTTTTGTTTATCCATTCCATCTTCACAGGCACCTTGAGGAAGCAAACCAAACTTTAGAAGCAATGTTGAGGCCTAAAGTTACAACTCTACCAGGCCACATCCAGGCAGTTTATGTCCAGAACATGGTGAAGCTCTATGCATCCATCCTGCAGCAGAAAGAGCAATCTGGGGAGAAGGAAGCAGCTCAGGAGATCACACAGCTGATGATTGAGCGTTTGCCTCAGTTTGTGCAGAGTGCAGATTTAGAAGTTCAGGAGAGGGTAAGAGAAAGACCAAAATCATGTCATTATCAAGTCTCATCTTTCTTGGCAGACACATCACTTTCTGTGGAGAACAGTTCTATTTCCCTGCCTTACATTGCAGTTGATATTTTTGTTCAGTTTGTTAATAATAATTCTGAAAATTCTTCTGCATTTTGTTTTTAGGCATCTTGCATCTTGCAACTAATAAAATATATTCAGAAGCTGCAAATCAAAGAAGTACCTGTAGCTGAGGAAGTCATAGCCCTGTTTGCTGGTGAGCTGAACCCTGTGGCTCCTAAAGCACAGAAGAAAGTCCCAGTTCCAGAGGGGTAAGGGTCCTTCCCTCTCCCAAAGCTTTATTTAAATTTTTAAGTAGTAGAGCTAAGCATGTGGTTAGAAATAACTGAAATACTCAGTGTGTGGAGTCAAGCTGTTTGTTTGCTTTAATTCTTACCAGCTTGGACCTCGATGCCTGGATCAATGAGCCTCCATCAGACAGTGAGTCTGAAGATGAAAAGCCCAAAACAATTTTCCATGATGAGGAACAAAAGCATTCCAGACATAGACAGCCAGAAATAGATGAAGAGGAGCTGGCCAGAGTGAGTGACTGTTTAAATGCTTTTCCCTGAATGGTTCAGTAGTTATGTCCTAAGTGGTAGGAGAGCAGGTGGAGCTGTTGTGGGCTCTCTCCATGTCACTGGAGAGCTGTTCTGCTCTCTGCAGCTCAGGAAACCTGATGATTTGATGTGAACACAGTAGATGTATGTGCATACAGGTGTATTTATTAGGCATTGTGGAATGCATCTGATGTAAGGTTCTCTTGGAAGTGTAGCTTGCCTGACTTGTCCAAGTGGAAACAAGATACTATAAAAACCTGGCCCTTCTGAGGAGTTTTGAGCCCTTGTAAGAACCTGACCCATAAACTGGTGTCTGGGGCAGGCAGATCAAGTACAGGGTCTGGAGGATGGGCACTGCTGAGCCCACAGCTCTGGTTTTTTCACACACCTCCACTGAACTGCCATCAAACTGACTTGGAGCAACTACTCTCTCTAGCCTAGAATTAAAAAGCAGAGGCAGGATGCTCTAAGGAGTGTTAGTTACAGTAGTAACAGTACTTTGTAGTTATATTCTAGTGTGTCCTGTAACTCCAAGCTGGTTTATCATGCTGAAGCTGTAGTCTTTTCACAAGTAGTTCTGTATTGGCCTGAAAATTGAAAGAGATTATATTTTGCACTTGTCTTTTATTTCCCTTTATTTATAAACAAACACTCTCACAGCAAAATACTTTCTGCTTTCAGCGCCGAGAAGCCCGGAAACAGGAACAGGCAAACAACCCCTTCTACATTAAAAGCTCTCCTTCCCCTCAGAAGGTGAGTGAGTCTCAAGTAAAATCTCTTGCTGGCATCTCCTATAACTGTGTGAAGTCTTGCTCAGTGTTGGAGGTGCAGCTTCCCTCTGGGACACTGATTATTCCTGCTGCAGTTCTGATCACTTCATAGCATCCCTACAACTATTTCTGTAAGTCTCTTGTGAGTTTCTCAACATGTGTGATCTAGTATCACAAGACAGCCTTCTGTGAATCTCTGGTGGACCCTCAGTTTAGAAATAAGAAAGTGGTAATTGTCACAGCTCCTGTTTCAGAGTAGTTTGGAAGAGTCTGGATTAACCTCTTGTGGAAATGCAGGGTTTCTATTTCAGCAAGGACTCTCTAAGAACTGAAGAGAAACACCTCTCTGTGTTGTGAATTCCTGTGCAGGTAGCTGGGTGGTGGAAGGGTGCAGGTTGCCAGGCACTTTACGAAAAATAAAGAAAAGAGTGAACCTTGGACATGCAGTGCATCTTATGCATCAGAAGATCCTGGTGGTCTCCTAACACCATTTGCCAGGAAAGAGCCTGCTTTCATTCCCTGTGTGTCCTAAGCACTGCTCCATTTTCCTCAGTTCAAACCTCAAAGTGGATCTTTTGAAGTGGCAAGTTAATTAGCAATAAAACACAACTCCAAAACCCTTCAGAGACCTATGACAAGCCTTCTTCAGCACAGTAGCAGGGTTAAAATCATGTAGCTAGAAGTAGGGTCTCTGAGAATGGTTATCAGCTGGCTTTAAAATACAGCCTGCTACAACAGAGGAGTGAGTACTGAGCTGATCCATTCCTGTCCTTTAAAACCATCACTGAACTGATTAAGCTGCTTGAAGTGTGTGTATTCACATCCATGTGTACCTGGTGATGTTCAGAATGCAATGGTTCATTTTCTCAGCGATACCAAGACACTCCAGGTGTGGAACATATACCTGTGGTCCAGATCGACCTTTCTGTCCCCTTAAAAGTTCCAGGTAAGTGCAGCTGATCTTTCTAATTAATGACAGAAATTGAGTTAAGCAAAAGCAAAAATCCCTCTTAAGAATTCCTCCTTGGGTTGTTAAGGGCAAGGAGCATCCTGTCATAAATACACCTCCTTAACTGACACATGTTTGATGATGATGCTTTGTGGTCCAAGTGTGTGTCTTCTCCAGATTCTATTAGAAGTAATTGTGTTGTGCAGCAGAATCTGTGATGTGTGAACTAACCACTGGTGTGTGTAGGAAACAGCCACCTTTGGGGTGTTTGGGATGTACTGGTGTGCACCTCATGCACTAGTACAGGTTAGGGGGGACCTGCTGGGAAGCAGCTCTGTGGAAAAAGACCTGGGAGTGCTGGTGGACAACAAGTTGACCATGAGCCAGCAATGTGTCCTTCTGGCCAAGAAAGCCAACAGCATCCTGGGGTGTATCATCCTGGGGCCAGCAGGCCAAGGGAGGTTCTCCTGCCCCTCTGCTCTGCCCCAGTGAGGCCTCACTGGGAGTATTGTGTGCAGTGCTGGGCTCCCCAGGTCAAGAAGGACAGGGAGCTACTGGAGAGGGTACAAAAAAAGGGCTATGGAGATGCTGAGGGGACAAGAACACCTCTCTGTGGAAGACAGACTGAGGGACTTGGGACTTTTTAGCCTGGAGAAGACTGAGGGGAGGTCTTATCAATGCTTAACAATACTTGAGGGGTGGGGATCAGGAGGATGGGTCATCATTCTGGGATTATGTGATGTCTTACAGTGCTGATGAGGGCCATCAGGAGACACTAAGTGGGGTCTAATGGTGGAGATGTTATTTTAATACCTTGTTTCAAGTATCAAGAAGTCGTCGTGTATCTAATGGTGGTTTGATACAGCACTGAAAAGCTGTTGAAGTGTGGTGTGTCACAATTAACGAGTTCTGAGTGCACATATTTATGGCTTAAAGGGATTTCCAAAAGTGTGGAGAGTTGTTGGTACAGCAACAGCACCAACTCTGCTTAAAATAGTAATGTTCAGGTGTTCTTTGTAAATCCAGTTAATGTGGAGAAGGATCAGGGAAAGGAGGACTGTGGTGGTAAAGCTGTATGTGAAGTGATGTGGAAGCATAGAGAGGTGTTGAAGCCAGAAGCAAGATTCACTCCTAACACACTGTTCCAGTGATCAATGTCCATGTGGACTCTACCCTGAAAGCAGTTTGGCCTCCTACACAGGAATGCCTATGTCTGACCAGTATGTGAAATTGGAAGAGGAGCGAAGGCATAAACAGAAACTGGAGAAGGACAAGAAAAAGAAAAAGCAGAAAAAGGAGAAGAGAGGGAAACACCATCGCCACAACTCCTTGCACACAGAGAGTGAGGAGGACATTGCTCCAGCTCACCATGTCGATATCATAACAGAAGAGATGCCAGAGGTCAGTTGCTTCAGTTGGTGGGCTTGAGTTGTGGGGTTTATCTCTGTACTCTTCTGGAGAGACTTCTCCCCAAGAATTGCCAGCCAGTCTGTATTGTAGCAGTTCCAAAGTGCTGATTTCTTGCAAAGCTATTGAAGAACTGTCTGATTGAGGTGGCCCAGTGCTGGGTTTTGCAGGGAAGAAATTATCATCTTTGTGCACATAAAGACAAAAATTGCCACTGAAACTGTTAGGGGGAAAAAAACCCAACAAAACAAACAATGTGCATTTCTGCTATAAAAGTAGTGCTGTCCAAATAGTAACTTCATTTATTATGCTCTGCTTCTTCACTTTGACATTAACTTGCTGTCTAGTCAGCAGGTTTGCAGCTGATTGTAATTAATTGCACATGCTAATGATGTCATCTGTATTTGTTCCTAAAATTTCCTTTAATCAAAACTGAACAGCAGCGATTGAAATCCTGCAGCTTATGAAGAATGGGTTTCTGTTCTAAATTAATCCTGTAACTTGATGCTGCATCACACGGCACTCTGTGTGTGTGTAACTTACTGGGCCTGACTGCAAGCTGGCCTGGCCCAGGGTTAACAATCTTAAGGGAAGAAAAACAAACCAACCAAAATCCAACTGGTTTGGGGGATGTAGAGCTTTGGTTTTGAACTTGCCTGTGGTTCGTTTCTTCAGTGGATGATCTCTGTATCTCTCCTGCAGAATGCTTTGCCCAGTGATGAAGATGACAAAGATCCCAATGACCCGTATAAGGCACTTGATATAGATCTGGATAAGTAAGTGATTATTTTGTTGGTGAATTTGCTTAGTTGCTGACCAGAATGCTTGAGGGCAACCCTGGGGCTGCACGGGGTGAAAAGACTCAGGCTCTCACCACGTCTTGCATGTAACCTTAGATGATCATGCAGGATTGGGTTCCCACTGCAGCTTAGATGATGAAAGTTAAGCTGCTGACAGAGTGGGGTGTTTGGGGTGGGGGGGGATCACTTTGTGTGATGGCCTGGAGCCTGAAAGCACTGGCATTGTAGCTGGCATAGATGTGAGAGCTAATCTGAGCTTTTGGGCCTTCCAGTATCTCTCTGATCTAACCTACCTTGGCACTGTGACCTGTGTTCATCTGTGTTCATCTCGGAACCCCTGTGCACATGGCAAGCCTGTGTGCTTTGTCTTGTGATAACTTAACCAGTAACAGCCAGTTTGTAGCCTACTTATTTGCCCTGTGGACATTGTCCTTTAAAAAGTTGCTCAAATATGACTGAACTTCATAGCATAACTGTGACCAGCCTGGTCCTTGTTCAGCTCCTGCAGCTGTTTACAGTCCTGGCCCCCCAGTGCAGCAGAGCCTGAATCCCTGTGTGCCCTGTGATAATTAGCAGTGGGCTGTTAAGTCTTCTTTGTGGAGATTTTCTTTAGTTGCTGTTCTACAAAATCACTATGCTAAAAAATAATTGCTAATTTATGGTCCAGGGTTTCCTCCTGTAAAGTTGTGAGGACTACAGGCACGTGTGTGCATGTGTAACACACATCCCTCTGATACTTGAACAGTTCTCTGCAGTTCTCAGACCTGTGGGGTTTGGCCCCTGGGTTCCTTGCAAACAAGTGATGGAGCATTTTTTTTTAAAAAATGACAGAACAGTTGCTGGAAAACTTCTTTTTTTTTTCATGAGCTGGTCACATTCCTCTGAGTCTGCAGGGGACAAATACACAAAAATCAATTAAGAGCTCATGTTTGCTTGACAAGCCTCAACACTGCACGGAGCAGTTTCTGAATGCTGCTCTCCAGGAGGCATCTTTGGGCTCTTTGTGTTGTTTCCATCCATCTCCTCCATCCCCTAGGAGTCGGTGTGCCTTCGTGTCATGTTTTCTCATGTCTCTGTCCTCTCTCTCCCTCTCTATGTGCTTGCACTGCTCTGTCTGTGTCACGCTCGCACGCAGTCTGGTTTCAGGGAAGCCTTCCAGGTAAGAATATATTGCAAAGTGCTTCACCTTCTTTGTCAGGTTGGTTGAAGGGTGCTGGACCTGTGGAAATAATTAACCCTCAAATTAGCTTGAGTCTTATTTCATCATTGACTTCCAGCACTGATCCCTGCTCCTGTGCAGGTAGCTTGGAGATGAGATCTGCGTGCTGCTCAAGCAGATGAGAGGGGGTCCACCTTGCCCTTAGGGTGTGTGTTTCAAAGTGAAAAATTAATTTGGTCTGGTTCTTTCTGCAAAATAAGCAAAAAATGCAGGCAGGTAAGACCATTAGAAATCTCCCAGAAGCGGTGCTTGTTGCTCAAACATGAATGTTAAGTAAAAGCTATAGGGGAAAAAAAATATAAAAGGAGGTAATTGATGAACCTCCCACCAATTTCTGGACAGTGATTGACAAGAATGGAGAAACCTTCTGTGGTGTCTTTTTCCCAAGTAATGGATTTGTGGTACAGTGTAAATCTGAACTAGTACTCAGGCTTCTTGGAAACAGGTATCTGAAATTAAACACAGCTTTTTAAAAGTAATGGTGGAGTACAGACTCACAGCATAAACTTCCACAATGAAACAAGTTATTGCTTAAAATAATTTCCAATTGTAGGAGTCATCTATTCATCAGTAACAAGAAACAACATGCTCTTTGAGGGCTGAGCTGTGCTATCACTTTGCTGCTTGAGTTTCTGTACCGTTGCAGATGCTTCCTACTGTTTCACATCTTTGGTCTTCCTTTGAGAGCAGCTTCAGAGAAATGCAGCATAACACAACGTGTGTGTATTCTGTAGGTGTTACTCAGCCTGCAAGCCTGTAGGTAGCACTTGAGGAGTGATCAGATTTGACTCTGGTGTTGCTCAGGGTCTGAATTTTGATCAGAGTTTGATTCTGCCACCTTCAGAATGTTTCTGTTCTGATCCACAAAGGCAGTGTCTGCAGCTACAGAAATAAACTTCAGGTACAAAAGTTTGTGCTGATGGAAGGTTTTGGTGCCCAACTCTTTAAAAACAAAGCATACCTTGTGTTGGACATCTGGCAGATAACCTGGGCTGAGGGAGGCTGGTTGCAGAAGAGTAATGGTCTCTTTATTTTTTTAAGACCCTTAGCAGACAGTGAGAAGCTCCCAGTGCAGAGACACAGAAATGTTGAGACCCTGAAGTCACCAGACACAGAAGCTCCCCTAGTAGAGAAAAAGAGCAAGAAACCCAAAAAGAAGGAAAAGAAACACAAAGAAAAAGAGAGAGACAAAGGAAAGAAGAAAGAAAAAAAGGTGGTAGAGGAGGAAGAAGAGAAAAAGGTAATTCTGCAAGACTTGCACTATTGTAGAAACTGCTGTGATGGGCTGTATTGTGTTTGTTGCTTAGGAACAGTCATGTTTTGATGATCCAAACAGCTGTTTCCAACCTCTATTTCCTAAATTTTATACAATTGTAAGAGCAGATATTTAAAGATTTCAGTTAATAAAAATAACCTTCACTTAGCTGCATTCAGCTTGCTGCAGCCTACGCAGCAGATCTTCCAGATCTAATTTGGAATCCGAGTTCACAGATAGTTTCTCTGGGTTTTAGCAAAATATCTGGGACTTGCTTTTGCTCTACGTCCTGTCTGCCATGTACCTCAGAATCGTTCAGTTAGATAAATCTGACATTAGTTGTCATATCCTCCTTGTTAACTGCTCCACAGAAACGTGCTTCTCCTCAGAGATGCAGCCAGTGTGCTTTGAATGCCTGTAGATCCTGTGATATATAGAGTAATGTGCAGTTACTGTCAGCTCTGCCCAGGTTTAGCAGTGTGCTCAGAGGCTGGAATTGAGCTTCTTGAGGTATTTTCTCCTGCATCATTGGCAGCATCTGTGTGTGAGCATTCTGGAGCAATGCATTGCCCTGAAAACTTGAAGAGTTTTAATTTAATTGATGATTTTTATTTATCTTAAAGAAGGTTTTGTTTTCTCTTGGAATTCAGGGGGAAGACTTGGATTTCTGGCTCTCCACAGCTCCACCACCGGCTTCCACTACCCAGCCACAGGTAGACATCTTAGGACATCACAGAGGACATGTTAGCTGTGCTACAGGTGCTTTGTTGTGCTGCAGGAGAGAAAAGGAGGATAGGCTTTGTCTCCTCAGCTTGTTGCTGTGAAGCAATGACATTTTATCTCCCTGGTTTACAGACACTGTAATGTGAGATTTCAAGCTCGTTCTGCTGTACAGATCAATGGGTAGAAATGCAGGTGCAGCTACAGGCTTGATGGATTTTAATACTATTGGTGGGTAACAATGTTACATGATTGTATGGTTTTATTTCTTAGTGTGTGCTAGACACTGGCAATATTAATAGACATGAGAGAGACAGTCTGAAACAGTAAGTCTCCTAAATTTTCATGGGTGATTGTAGAGGAGGAGACAAGGCACACAGGGGATGGATTCTTTGGAGGAAATCTTTTGTATCTTGTCTTCAGGTGACTGTATTTCCTGGGTTTTACAGGTGTAAAATGAAAGGTCCAATACCCTGTTAGTGTACTGTAGTTTTTGAAGTCACAGTCAGTGGGGTGGGGTGTCACTGTCAAGATTTCTTTTGGTGTGGGTTTCAGTTGTTTCAACCATGTTTGTTAGTGCCATAATCCCTCTTATCTGCTCAGAGCGAGCCTGAAGTGGGTGCTGCTGTTGTGGCTGAACCTCAAGAGGTAAAAAAAGACAAAAGGGAAGAGAGGGATGAGGAGGAAGATGATGAAGGAAAGGTAAGTGGCTTAAATTGCTGACACCCTTAGCCACATTCTCCTGTTGTCTCATATTCCTTTTAAAAAAAAAAAAGCACATGGGAATTACAAACAGCCTTCTAGTCAGTGTGGTGACCACCTGAAAATAGACAGTTGTGGTATGTTACACCCTTGAGGAGCTCTGAATGCTTCCTAGTAAGAAGTTTTGGTTCTTTCTTGAGCCAGGGGTCAAGTAGCAGATTTTTAAAGCTGAGTTTCCAAACAGTTGGAGAGATTTGGCCATCTGCTAATCCAGGGCTGCTTTGGGTTAAGGTTTATAATATATAAATACGTATATGAGTGGGGAATAAGGGTTTACTGGGACTCATCACAGAATGCCTGTTGGGGTTTAAGGAATGGGGACTGTGTGTCAGGTTTCTGCAGTAGTAGCAAACCAGGTTGGTAATTCAGAAGGCTGTGTTGGGTGGGAGTCTCTAGCTGAAAGACTGGTAAAGAAGGGCTCATGATGTAATGCTGGAAATGCAGGTTTCTTCAAGGGTTTTTCAATTGTTCTTGTAGAAATCCTCCAAGCATAAGAAGAAAAAGCACAAGAAAGAGAAAGAAGAGAAGTCAAAGGATAAAAAGAAATCCAAAAAGAAGAGTCATCACAGCGAGGAGGAGACAACAGAGTCAGTGCAGAATGGAACACTAGATGATGAACCACTACCAGTGAGTAGCTGTGAACTGGCAGCACTTGCCTTGGGGAAAAGGCAGGAGCTGAACTGTTTTGAGAGGAAGGAGAATGACAACTCTTCTCAGAGAAATTAGTTACATTGTGACTGTGATTTCTCTCTTGTTTTTCAGCCTATGTCCAGTTACCGCCTTCTTGCTGAGAACGCATACATTAAAATGGTACGTTAAGAAACCTTCACATCCAGATGTCCTCTCTTTGTGCCCTTTAGCACAAAAAGTAATGGTGGGCAGTATAGTGACTTTATGTAGACAGTGTTTAACTGGAGAACTGCTGAAATCCCAGGAGGTAGAGACATAACAAAGCTCCATCTCCATTCCCTTGGCGGTTCCACTTAACAAGTTTTTTACACTGGTATTTTCCCAGAACTGTGGACCTGATCACCAAGTGCTTTTCATTACCCTGTAGCTGTACCAATACCAAATTCTTTCTCTTTGAAGCTTTACTTATTCCAGTGCAGTGTTCTGTGCTGGTGCTCTGCTGTTGGAAGTGTCTGAATCCTTTCTTTTCTTCATTTGCAGACCTACGATATTCAAGGAAACCTCCAGAATGATAGTCAAGTTACTGTCTCTGTTATCTTTGAAAACAAAAGCACTAGCTTCCTTAAGAGCATGGAACTAAACGTCCTGGACTCTCTCAACACTAAAATGCTCCGACCAGAAGGATCATCAGTACATGATGGGATACCTGTGCCCTTCCAGCTACCCCCTGGTATGTGCAGCTTTGCACAGGGTTCTTGGAGTATCTAATTCTAATCCTGCACTGCCCTCCTGTGGAAAGAATTGTTGGAGCTTCTTGTCCCTTGCTGTTTTCCAGAAAGACGTGTCCCTCTGCCTGGGTGTTCACTGGGCTTTCACACGGTTCATAAGCTGCCTTGCTGTATGGCTGCAAACGCAGCTGGCTCTGTACAGCAAGAGCAAAGCCTGTAACATAGGGCTGGGATTGCCAGTGTCTGAGGTCGTTTTTCAGGTGACTGCAGACTGGCACACCTTTGAATGTGCCAGCGTTGCTAGCTCTAGGAATCCTAAAGTCATGAGGCGTTTGATGTAAAATGAAACAAAGCTACAGGTTCTTGAACTGTTAGAATCCATTCTGGATTTATTCTTGAGCTGTTGTCCCACCATTTTAATGCCAGTGGAAGCTTGTGAAAAGTAAGTGCTGATTTGGATGGGAAGCTGAGCCCTTAAGAAGTATGAGGCACAGAAATGGGTGATTGTGGCTTCGTACGTAGTATGTTGTATGGTCAAATCACTGAGCTGCTTTGAATTGCACTTCCTTTGCCAACAAGTTAATTTGAATATTGAAACAGCTCACAGAAGTCGTCTGGAAATCATTGGCTTTGGGGTGCATTTGATGTCCCTGGAAAGCAGTGAGGTCTCCCTATATAGAGCAGTTCTTAACACAGACTTGTGTATTAAAATAAGAACATTAGAATTAGTATATTAAAATAAGAACATATAGAATATTAGAATACTAATTCTAATGAATTAGTAATTCATTAGAATATGAATTACTTCTGAAAATGACTCACAAATATGCACATGCTCCAGTTATACAAATGGTCTGAATGTATTGCCACTGTGCCGTGCTCTGCCCAGGCACTCAGTAACCTCTGCCAGGTGCCAGCTCTGGCTGTTGCTTTTCAGACACAAGAACTAAGTGCTGTATCAATTCACAACAGGAATTGTGCATACAACTTTTCCAGGTACATGGAAAACTTCAAACTTGGTTCAAAAATAATACCTAAAGCTAAGTTGCTGCTAATCAATTTATTCTAACTGTTGCTTAGATATGAAAACCATTTTCTGACCTGACTTCTCCCTCTCCTCTCTTCATGCTAGGAATCTCTAATGAAGCCCAGTTTGTGTTTACACTTCAGAGTATTGTTATGGCTCAGAAGTTAAAAGGAACACTGTCCTTTATAGTCAAAGTAAGTGCAGCTTTAAACTCCATGCTTCTGCTTCCTTTGGAGCTGCACAAGGGAGCTTGACTGGGGTGGAGAGCACTGCTTTAGAGCTTTTTTTTTAGGCATCATTTCATCTCTGCTGCACCAGCCCATTCTGTGATGTGAGAAGTATTTTTACATGACATCTTGTGCAAAGAGTGTCCCGAATACTGCGTAAGCATGTCCTAAAGTGTCATTCCTGGCAGTGTGTGAGCAATGCAGCCTGAAACATCTGCCACGTTTTCAGCTAGAAAATCACCGTGGTGGTGTGCCTGCTGAGGAGAGCCACCCAGAAATGCAACACAGAGTTGCTTCCTCTGATCTCAGCTACGCGAAGATCTTTCAGCCAGGTGCAACCAGAACTGCACCGGGTCCCTCCAGTTGTGTCCCTTACCTGCTCTAGGTGTATGTATCAACCTAGCTGCCTGAAGCTTTTCCCTGAGTGGCCTGAGGTAGCCTGGTGGTTGTTCTCAGACTGATCCTTCAGGCCCAGCCAGGGTATATCATTGGGAATTGAGCCCTCCAGCCTTTGTCGGTGCCTGTTTGGTAGGTGGGGGTGGTGCCTCCTCTTGCTGCCTCGGGGCTCCCATTCACGTCCTTTCCTTTGACCTGTTGCAGAATGATGAAGGTTCAACCCATGAAAAACTAGATTTCAAATTGCACTTCAGTTGCGCTTCATACTTGATCACGACGCCTTGCTATAGGTAAGTGCTGTCTAGGGAGCACAGTGCTTTGGCCACCCATGTGGAGCTGAGCTTTGGCTGTGGGCCATCTCTGCGAGATACACAGCATGTGTTTTGACTCTGGCTGCTTGCAATGGCTTTGGTTACATTTCAGTTACCTCCTGTAATGTTTGACTGTTAAAAGATGTCCAGCAACTGTTTTCAAGTGGTTCTAAAGAAGGAGCTGTATGCACTCTAGGCTGCAGAGGTTGCGTGGAAGTAGCTGTGGTGGAGGTCAGGGTACAGCAGTGGTGTTTGGAGTATGGTTCCTATCTTGGCTGTAAACCTGTTTTCCTAGAGCTTGGTAGTACTTAGACTTCTGCATCCAGAGATGTCTCTAGGTCTGCATGGGGCTAATGTGGCAGATTGAACTGGGAATTTCTAGTGTTTACTTTCTTTCCTGTTTTGCAGCGATGCTTTTGCCAAGCTCTTAGAGTCTGGAGATCTGCACATGAGTTCTATTAAAGTAGATGGAATTAGCATTTCTTTCCAACATCTACTGGCAAAGATCTGTTTTCATCATCATTTTTCAGGTGAGTCTTCCTCAATGCAAAGCCTTCTGCAAAATTCCCTATTCTAAAGTTTCCACTGTGCTTGGTGAGTGCTATACACTGCTGCCTCAGCAATGACAGGAGCAGGTAATGCCCAGATTAAATAAATGTGGGAGAGGAGGGATTTTTTCCCCCCAGTTTTGTAATACATTGGTATCCTCAAACCCCTCAGTATTCTTCAAAATGAGCTCTCCTCCTGTGACTATGGCTTTTCTCCAGCCCAGCAAGGCACATGGCAGGTGTCATGGGAGCAGCTGTAAGTGTCCTCAGGGGAGTGTGTTAGATGCTCAGTGCTTCGTCTCAGGGAGAGCACAAGCTATTTGGTCTTACTAATTAAAACACAAGTGCTGGATGAAACAAAGCAAATGGCTGTTCCATTGTGCTCTGGGGTATGCATTAGACATTGCCTCAGGAAGTATTTCTGAGGAAGAGATCTACATTCTGGTCAGCCTTTTTGCCACAAAATGCTTTAGCTTACTTAAGAGAGAAACTCAGCTCATTCCTGTGAAATAACTCCAGATAGGAGCCAGGCACAGACATCATTTTAACCCTGGCTTCCTCTGCCCCTCACTCAGTAGAAACTTCTGCTCCATGAGGCCAGGCACAGCAATTGTTCCTCTTCATGGGAAGCAAAACTTCTGTTAGAAGTGTCCCACTAAACCAGAACTCCTGTTTTCTTTGTAGTTGTGGAACGTGTTGATTCGTGTGCATCCATGTACAGTCGTTCTATCCAAGGCCATCACGTCTGCCTACTTGTAAAAAAGGTGAGTGTGTTGTACCACTCCCAAACAAGACCTGGGGGAAGCTAAATCCTTGGCCTTTCCTATTGTAACAGAAAGAGGGAAATATTCCCCCAGGAATGCCATAGGTGATTTAATCCCTTTGGCCTGTCTAGCAGTTCTTGCTGCCATGCTTGCACCTCCCCATGGGTCATGGCAGTGCTGATGCCTTCCCCCAACTGATCTCTCAGCTCAGCCTGCTTTGTTCCTCCTCAGGCTCCACTGGCTGATTCCAACCCAGGAATTTGGCTGGGAATAAATTATCCTTGCTGAGAAGAGGAGCTAATGGATTTCTTCTCTTTTCTTTTTCTTTCCAAGGGAGAGAACTCTGTATCCATAGATGGGAAATGTAATGATTCCACCCTGCTTAGCAACTTGTTGGATGAGATGAAAGAGACATTGTCCAAGTGCTGAATATTCCATGTGAAATATTCCAGCTGCAAGAAACACACCTAATGTGTAAAGATGAGCAGACCCAAGTGTTAAGTTTCTCCCTCGTACGCATGTACTATCCTGGGGCACGTGCTTTTCAGTTAACTCCACCATTGTTTGCAGTTTAGACATTTTAAGGCTGTATGTTACCTTTTTATTTCAAAACTTTTTACAAACTGTGGTGTTAACCCTTTCTAGCCCAAAGAGATTCTGGTGACATGACTGGAGGAGGGAGGGAGGGAGGGAGGGGTGGGTGCTATATTTATTCAGCAGCTCACAACGATCCCATCAACCTTCCATCTGCGTGGGACGGGGGACTGAGCAGAATTCTATCAACAGCAGCACAGTCTGATGCTTGTGCTTACTGCCAGGGAAGGTTGTCTTGATCCTTAGCCATGGAATATGTCTTCAGGGCTGCTGTAGTTGATGTATATTTCTAGCAGAGGCTGGTGCTGGACCTAAAGGCCTCTTTTTTTTTTTTCTTTTTTTTAAAAATATGATTTATTATTATTATTTCAAGATCTATTGTGATCAGCATATAAACATCTTCCATCTCCTTGAGCTAATCTAAATGGGCCTTGTGAGAACAGGGATGTTTGAGTTTCTGTTTGTAGTAGTTGCCTTGAGCCTTAACCTTCTTGTAGTGACAGGTGAAAGAGAGTGAATGCATGAAACGGGCTGAAAGTGTTACGGTTTGGTTCTCTGCTCCTGTTGACCACCCCCGCAAATGGAGTCTGTCATGCCTCTCCCCTTCAAAGTAGTCTCTGCTGATGTGTCTTCTGAGTCCACTTCAATTTCACATTCCTGAAAAGTTAGGGTGTAGCAAGAAACTGGAAATCCAAAGGGGTCTGTTCCTGCTTTTTTTATCATTTTGCTTGCCAGCTGAGGTTGACCAGTACCAGGTTAGCAAAACACCTGCCCACATGATCCCTTGGCCTCTGAACAGTTTGCATCCAGCCCTGTTCCTTCCCTCTGGGCTGTGAAATGGGACATGTTGTGCTGTCTGTTGTCCCCACAGCGTCCTGCAGCCCTTTAGCAGCACCGAGTGTAGCTGGAGCTCTGTGTCAGGAGGGAGCAGATGGTGAGGAGCTGCGGGCTTGTCTCTGGACATGTTACTTCAGAGAAGGGGGAGGATCTGCAAAGTGAAGCTGGTTCTGCACTACTGGAAAGTTACTCAAAAGGGATGTCACTCTTCAGAGAGGCTGCACTGACATCCTTCTCTGAACTCTTGGGTTTGGTCTCCCGCTCTTTTCTCCCTCCCTCTCTCTTCCCGCTCTTTTCTCCCTCCCTCTCTCTTCCCGCTCTTTTCTCCCTCTCTTCCAGCTCTTCCCTTCTCCTCTTGCTTCTCAATGCCCAGCAAACTGAGAACACACTTGAACACTTTTGCTTTGAGGACTGGGGCAAGAGCTATGGGTTCCTGCTACCAAAAGGGTCCCAGAGGAGGAGCTGGGGTGCTCTGCACTTCTCCAGCACCATTCAACAGAGTTGAACTAAAACCCCACAGAGGGAACAGGATGAAGCCTTGATCTCAGCCTCAGGTGAACATTCTGTGCTTTAAGTGTGTCTTGTGCTCTTCACACTCCCCATGTTCAGGGTGTTTTTGGGATGGCTCTGCTCTGGATTTATGGCTAGGACTGGATTCATGTTCTGACAGCACTTATGTGCTGCAGGAGCTCATCTGCAGCAGGCGCTGCTGCTGAAGTAGGTTTTGGTATTGGTCAACCTCCCTTGGTTAGCCAGTTTGTGTATTAGAAACTGAACATATTAAAATTGTCTTAAAGGATAATGTTCCTCAATTAGTGGTTTTTTTAAATTCATGAATGAAAACTGTCACTTTAGCATGTAGAGTCTTCTCTTACAGAATCCTGTGCAGTGATTCTAGAATTTTGAAACTGTATGATGTTACATTCACAAATTTATTTGCTATAAACATTCCCTTTAAAAAAAAAAAAAGAAAACAACATACCACAAGCTGCTGTAATGATTTTGTGTCAAGATGATCCAATAAACTTTCAAAACAAAGTTAAATTTTGGGTTTATAAATAGTCCTTTCAGAAAAGCTTTCTGGTTCACGTGGATGTGATGTGGATTTTACAAGCCCTGAGTGCTTTCTGGGGAGAGGAATCTCATTCCACAAGGGCTGGACTCCTGCACAGTGAGAGGGGCTGGTGTGTGTCACCACAGGGAGTCCTGCCAGTCACTAAGAGCACGTATTGAGGACTGAATACATGCCTGCTGTCACCAGCAGCAGCTCAGAGGCGTGAAGTACATGAGGAGGAGTCATCTGCAGGGAGGGAGAGGCATGATACTGTCCTTCACCTCTTGTAAACTGATGTGGTTGCTGTGGGCACCGGAACTTTCTGGCTAGGATACTTAATCCTGTTGTTACTTCAGAAGGTGCTGCTGGATGATCCCCAGTTTGGAAGCTGGGCACTGGTAGAGCCTGACAATGACATAGGGTGCTGTAAAGACTGTTCCCATGGTAAGAATACCACTCCTAATAGTTTCCTATGGACTCTAATAGGCTCTACCAGCACTCACATTCAAACATGCTGAACGACCAGCAGCAGCTCCCAGACCAAAGGGGAGGGAGAAAGGAAAGGAGGGCCGGGGTGCAGCCATCCGGAACCAAAGTCACGGGGGGACACGTTTCAGGGCCGCACAGGGCGGAACTAAAGACGGGCATGGCCAAAGGGACACCAAGGGACAGGGAACAGCTCCCTAAAGACCCTTTGCAGGGAGGAGCCAGACCCAGGGCACCTGTCACAGGCTGACTGGCTGCGGGGGGGACGTTTTGTCAGTGACAGGTGGGATACAGAGCGCCAGGGACACACAGGCAGAGCTCACGTTCCATGGAGAGCGGCACTGAAAGGGCTGAATCACGTTCCGGATGAATAAAACCCTCCCCACAGTCTCCTGGGGAAGGGGAGGGTCCCGCCTCAGAAGGCTGAGAGGCAGCTGCAGGAGCAGGTGTGGGTCTCCTGGCTTGGGACGTGCCAAAGGGAGCAAGCTGAGTCTTGCTGAAGGCAGCGGTGCCAGGTTTTGCTGCAGCTGCAGCTGTCTCGCTGCTGATGTAACCAGGCACGTCAATAATTTACATTTCTCTGGGGTATAGAAAGCAACAGGCTTAATAAATGTTACACTAAACTTCGCAGGAAAATAGCTAACTAAGCGCAGTAAGAGTACTGTCACTGGGAATTGTGTACCCCCCAAAAATGAAAATGCTCTGCAGCTACACAGTGTCTCTGGTGAGGCCACCCCTACCCCCGATTTCTGCTGGAACTATGTTCTGCGTGAGGCCAGGTGATGAAGCAGAAATGGCTCCTGCAGGAGCCCCCTCTGAAAAACATCTCTGCTTGAAAAATAAATAGTTTACTGTAAAGGGTACACTGACCTCGGCTGGCCTGAGCAGAACTAGATGAGTCCCAATGGAGAGAAGCCTGTTCGTGGCCTGAAACCTCCAGGAGCAGCTAACTACCAGCCCCACAAACACTGTGCTCGGGGCCTCACCAGAAAAGGGAACTGTTTTGGCAGTGCCTTACCTCACTCAGCCTCTGCCAGCACCCACCTTCAAACATGGTAAAAGTCCAGTAGTAGCTCCTAAAAAACAAGTGTGTGGACTGAGCGATGCTCCTGGCCTGAAACCTCCCCATGTAGCTCACAAGCAGCCCCTCTGGCACTGGGGCTCTGTGCTTTCCCAGCCCAGGGAGTGTTCCTAACAGTGCCTTAAGTCACTTTGCCATTTTCAGGCTCTCCCAGCCCCGCTCAGCACAGTGTGCCCTTGGGTGGGGGGACCTGGTCCCCTTGGAGCCTGGGCCATAAGCAACTTGCTCTCAGAGCTGATGGGCATGGGGTCCTTGAAGCAGCACAACAAAGTGATGCTGGGGCTGAAGGGAAGGTGGTGATCCATGGGGCAGGTGCACTTCTTCATTCCAGCTGGCAGCAGCTCCTTTTTCCCTTATTGAGCTCTCCTGAATTATTCAAGTGGTGCCTCCCCGAGGATGCTCCCCCCTTGCCTGGAGCAGAGCCTCCCCTGCACCTGGCCAGGGGCCTCAGAGGTGGGGAGCAGTCAGGACTGGTGCTGCTGGTGAAGTGCCGGCTGCCAAGGCAGGATGGGCCATGCGATAGGGAGTGGAATGAGATGTGAGACCTCCCCAGGCGCCCAGCAACGCTCAGTGTACAGGAGAGGAGGCCTGGCAAACACCATTTCATCTCATTGAAGTGAGGAGGGGAGGAAAGGGCAGAATGGGGAGGGAAGAGACAGCACACAAGCTGTCCCAGATCCTGTTTCTTCTCTTTTTTATTGGTGTTTTCATGTGGTGCCAGCTCTAATCCCTCACTGCCTGGCAGTGGCTGTTCCATGCACATCGGCAGCAGTGGGGCTTTGCTGGGGCTCACCCCGGCATGGCCCCCAGCTCAGCACCCCCCTGACTGCTGCTGGCACCCCAGGAGGGTTTGGGTCTAGCTCTGGGGTGGGAGTGAGGAGGAGACCTGTGCAATCCAAGGGACCATCCCCAAGATGCTCCTGGGGAGAGGCTGGAGACAAGGCGAGGGGGGGAGGCTGCATGCTGGGCAGACTGGGGGTGTTCTGAGGCGAGCAGGGTGCCCCCCACAAGCCCAGCCCATTCTGCCACCCTCTGCAGCACCTTCAGCAACATCCTGAGTGGGGTGAGCTCAGTGGCTGGGGCTGCCAGGGTGTCCCAGTGATGGGGACACAGGATGGGACAGCGATGGGGGTGAAACACTGGGCAGCACTGAGGATGCGGGATGGGGAAGTGATGGGGGGACAGGCCAGGGCAGCGATGGGACCTGGAACAGGGAAGTGACGGGACAGGGAAGTGATGGGACATGAGACAGGGAAGTGATGGGACACGGGACAGGGAAGTTGTGGTGGTTCGGCCCCAGGCAGTGGCTGAGCACTGCACGCTGCTCTCACACACACCCCAGGAAGAGGAACAGGCAGAGCCCCCACAGGTTGGGAAAGGGACGGTTTACTGATGAGCACAGCAGAAACAAAAGCCCAGGTACCCTGGTTCCAGCTGGGATAGAGTTAATTTCCTTTCTAGCAGCTGGTGTTTGGGAGCTGGGATGAGCAGTGCTGATAACACACGGATGTTTTAGCTGGTGCCAAACAGTCAAGGACTTTTCAGTTGTTCATATTACCCCTGCTAACCCCCACCCCCTTCCAAACCTCAGCTGGGGCAAAACCACCACACTGGGACAAAGTACACACACCCAGTGATAAACTTCACCGACCTGACACAGCAGTAGCACAGAGCACAGCACCAATGCAAGAACCACACTCTGACCACCCCAGAACCGTACCGACCCAGCCCTCCCTGACCAGCCCCCCTTATGGGGAGTGATGCCACTGGGTGGGGAAAACAGGGANGGGCCGGGACACGGCCCGGCCGCGCTAACGGGACCGGCCCCCGCACGCCGGGTCCGCACCCGTGATTCTCCCGCCCCCGCGCTCCCATTGGCTGCTTCGTAGCAAGCCCCGCGCCGCCATTGGTCAGCGCCTTCCGTGGGTCCCGTTGCCGCCGCCGCCGCGCCCGGGACTTGGCCGCAGCCGCGGGGCGGGAGGCCCGGACCCGCCGGGTACCGGCCACCGGGCACTGGCTCCCGGGTACCACCGCGCCCGGGCGGGGAGAGGAGCCAGGGGAAGCGAAACCCCTTTGTCGTCACGCCCCGTCCCGTCCCGTCCCGTCCCGTTCCGCCCCGGGGTACCGGAGGCAGCGGAGCAGCCCAGGTCCCGGCGCCGCGCTCTCCCGAGGCAGGCAGCAGGTAAGGGCCGGTCGGGCTCTGCTGCCCGCCGGTGCAGCGCTGCCGGGATCTCGCCCCCACCTCCCCTCACTCCCCATCCCGTGGTATCCCCCGGTTCTCCCGGTCTGCAGGGGTGGGAGCGTTCGGTACCGGCCCAGTTCGTGCTGCCGACTCCGGGACGGGCAGCGGGATGAAGCTCCTCCCGAGGACAGTCACCGAGGGTTTGGGGATCCAATGGGGGGCGGGAGTTGTTCCCCGGGAGCCCTTGGCCGTGCCTCAGTTTCCCCACGTGGGTAAGACGCGGGGGGAGGGCGATCTGCCCCCAAACCCCGTGTGAAATCCGAGCAGGGGGGCTTGAAACGCCCCCAGGATCTGGTGGACCATGGCTACCGGGAGCTTGGAGAAGGCACTGGAGCCCCCCAGCATGGGGACATCCCCAGATCCCACGTGCGAGGGCAGTGATGGACACCCCATAGCAGCGCTTGGCTTCGCGTGTCACCCCATCCTTGCTCTACGCCCAGCTGCTGCCCGGGCCCTGAAGGACAACATCCCTCCCTTCCCGGGGAGGTGGATCCCTTTGGTGAGGCCGGATCCTGCCCGGTGCTGCAGAGCTGGGTGTAAAACTTCCCCACTCCCACCACCCAACGCTTTATCTGCCCGGACTGGGGGGCGATTTGGGCTGTAAATACTCTTTGCTGACCCCTAAGCTCAGCACCGGATCCAAATCACCCTGTGGAGTTTTTCTTCCCTCCTGGAGCAGCTTTGTCCTCGCTGATCGGGGGGGGGAGGTGTGGGGGGCAGGAAGCATGTGGTGCACCAAGGCCCCCGCTGCGGGACAGACAGACAGACAAACAGACCAACGGTGGTTTGGCCTCTGCACCCCCCCTGCTCTGTTTTTCCGCTTCCCTATGAGTCTCCTGAGCCTTGGTCTGCCCGGAGCGGAGGAGAAAGGAAGTTGCTGCTGGGGAGAGCAGCTCGACAGCAGCTTGATAAAGAAAAGGAGGAAATAGAAGGCAAGACGGATGCTTCAGAATAACCCCCCCTCCTCCTCTTCCTCTTCTCGGGCAGCTGCCTGCCTGCTGCTGGGGGCACAGCGATCCTTGGGGGCAGACTTCATGCCGGATCAGCTCCCCCATCCCAGCTCCGCACCACTATCGCCCTTCCCTGTGCCAGAATAGCTTCGGCATCCCTCCGCGTGCCAGGATCCCGTTCCCATGCGGTGCTGGCAAGCAGGAAGTGCCGGCGGGATTCACCACCCACGCCCGGCGCTGGCAGTGCCAGAGCCCCCTCGCCCCGGCCGCCCGGCTCCGTGCACAGACACGTTGGAGTTGCCGGGGCAGATCAGCATTCCCAGGCATCGGTGCAGCTGGGTTTAGTGTGAAGGAGAGACTGAAAAGCTTCAGCTCCTTCCCACAGGAGCAGAAGGAGATTATGGGATAGGGGCGTTCAGATCCCGGTGCCAAGGATTGGGGGGGGGTGAGAGTTTGGCAGAGCCGTGGCAGGAGCATCGGGAGCAAGCGGAGCAGGATGCTGGTGTGGTACCCGGCTGAGGTGATGCCAAAGTTCCCTGCAGCATCCCAGGTCCTTCCTGGAGCCGCAGTGGCCGTGGGTTTTGCCACCCTCGCCAAGAAATGAGTTTTTCCTGGGGCGAACTATTTACTCAGCAGCTTCCTCTCTGGCCTCACCCTGCTCGGCACACACGCGCCGGACCTGGCGTCTCTCGGTGTTGTTTGCACCCATGGCAACCTGCAAGGGGTGGCTGTTGCACAAGGCAGCGTGGCTCCTTCCTCCTCCTCCCCCTCCTCCTCTGCCATCCCAGCGCTGGTAAAATGGGGTCTGGAAGCCAGAGGGGTCACAGGCAGTGGGGGACGGGCTGGTGACCGCCATCGGGCTCTCCGGTTACATCCCTGTGCTGCGCCGGTGCTCCAACCCATCTCCTGTAATCTAGCGTGGCACTGGGGCTTAATTAATTAATGAGGATTGGAGGCACGAGGAGCACTTGGTGGAAAGTGATGCCAGGGGACGAGGAGCAGGGCAGCAGGGTCCTATCTACACCCCCAGGCATTTGGCTGGGTATTTGAGGGCACCAGGGTGCTGGGCTGTGGGGCAGGTGGGTCTCTGGAGCAGTGAGAAGCAGCAAGGCATGGGATGCTTGGAAAAGCGGGGTGGTCTCCAGCACTGAAGGGTTACCCCAGCTGGGGACACGATGCTTCTGTGTCACAAGTTAGCGTGGCCCTGGTGAGGAGGAGGAGGAGGAAGAGGAGGCAGAGGTGTCCCTGCTCTCAGCTGGGGTTGTGCAGAGCTCCCCCTCATGCCGCACTCGTGCTCCATCCTGCCCCATAAATTATTTAAGCACTTTTGCTTTCTGGCATTAAATATTCAGCCCGCTGCCAAGGGAGCTGGAGGGGGGCTTGGCAAGGGGGGAGAAGGCGATGAGCACACAGAACTGCTGGTGGGTCCAGGGTGATTGGGCCAGTCAGGGGGTGAGGGGTCCCAGGTCCCCCAGCACAGCATCGCTGCTGGATTTGGCCTCTCAGCTGTAAAGGAGATGTTGGCTGGTGCTCACGTGGCAGAGCGGCCACGGCACGTGCCTGCACTGCCGGCCCCGGGTGCTGGCAGGGTGACAGGGTCTCGTGTTCCCCTTGCAGACGGGAGCTTTAGTTGATGCTTTTTAATGAGAGGGATGGACTCTGCTCTTGTTTGCGTCTGCTGTGGTGTAGGAGATGTTTTATTGGGGGGAGGCCCATGGGTTGGGGGCAGAGGGTGAAGCGGGTGCTGGATGAGATGCTCATGGGTCCTAGTGTCATGGTGGGGAATGCCTAACCAGCTGGAAGAGCTGCCTGTTCATTTAGTCCTTGGCTCCCTTGCACCACGCCAGCACGGCTGGGATGCTGCAGTACCCTGGCTCTTGCCACGTGTCCATCCCCACAGCAGGGACCCCTCCGACTGTGTCACCCCATCCCCACCTCGTGCAGGATGTGCGGATGTCCCAATCTTGAGCCGAACCCTCGTGCTACAGCTCAGGGCTGCAACACCCCCAACTGAAACCTGAAAAATGGGTGGGAACCCCACCAAAAAAAAACGGGCTGTGAGTGTCCCTAAGATCACCGGTACAACCACAACCCCACTGTGCTCTTCCGGAGCAGGGAGGGACTCAGTGAAAGCAAGAGCCAGCTGCTTGTTTTCAGGAGAAGCTGCTGGTTTTTTGAGGGCGTTTTCATTAAAATGAAGTGGGGGGGGTNNCAGGGCAAGACTTGCTTCTTCTGCACACAGAGAGCAGCCCCTCTGCGAACAATGGGGGTTGCTGGGCCCTTCCCAGCAGGAAAGCAGCTCGTTCCGGTGAAATCTCCCCGTTGGTGCTGAGTCAGCAGGTCCTGGTGGGACAGAGTGTGGTGCGGAGGGTGCCAGGTGAGCCGGCCCCAGTGCTGAGCGGAAGCAAGCGTGCCGGGAGGTGAGCTTGGGTTTCCTTGGGGTTTGTAGAGAGCAACCTGCAAATTTGCCCACAGGCACTGGAGGAGGGGGCAGGTCGTGGTTTTGGGGTCCAGGAAAGACAGACCCCCCCCCCCCCGCCCCTTCCCCTGCTTTGTGCCTCAGTTTCCCCCAGCGAGCGCTGCTCATCTTTGCATCCCCAGTGGGAGCAGGCTGCGGGGCAGCCAGGCGTTAGGCAGTGCCAGGAGCAGAGGGTTGATCTGTTGTTACGGTTGCTAATTAGGAGCTGGTTGCTAATTGGGAGCTGTGGGTGCACAGGGCAGCTTGCAAGAGTCGGCAGTTCCTATTTTTGTTTAATATGGGCTCCGTGGGTGGAATTTGCAGTCGCTTCATGGTTGTGGTCTCCCAGGAGCTCAGGAGTGGGGATTCCTACTGATCTGGGCACCCAACGCAGCGGGGATCCTGGGTACCCCCCTGGATCACTGTGGGATACAAGGGAGGGGACTTCCAGGGTGCCAACACCATGGGAAAGCCCGGCTGCTCCTGGAAAAGGCAGAGAGGTTCCTGGTACAGCCAGGGGAGAGGAGATAGAGCCACGCTGCCTCTGTCCATCCTGCAGGCTTGGCTCTGGCAGCATCCCCAGTTCTTGTAGAGCCTCATCCGTGCTTGAGTTCAGGGAGCTGCGGCTGGACCATGCCCGGGAAGCCCAGTACTCAGCTTGCACTATCGCCCTCACACCAGTGTCTTTGCATCCCAACTGCAGTGGGATGGAGCCTTGGTCATGGTGGGGTTGGGGGGTTTCTGAGCCAGGGTTTGCTCCCAAGAGCCCAGCGTGAGCTGTGCGGTGGTTGGACTGGGATTGAGGATCCGTGGAGAGGCCGCAGGGCTGCTTGCAGCAGGGACGGATTCGGTTCTGCGCTCAAATAACCCCTGGGGCTGCGATGGCCTCCTCTCCTCTCCTCTCTCTATCCACATCCCTTCTCACGCCAGCAGCATCCTTTAGCTTCAGCAGCGTTTCTCTCCTCCCAGCAATGTATTTATAGTGCCATCATCCCATCCCATCTCATCCTATCCCTTCCCTTCCCCTCTCTTGCTTTGCCAGGCCAACACACACGTGCAGGCTGTTGCGTAAGCGACCCACATCCCTGCCCATCCGTCCCGGGGCAGGAGCTGTTGGTTGTCATGCTGTTCTCTCCTCCCTGTGATTTCCAGGGGTGAGATATGTCTCCAGGGTCAGTGGTGGTTTATTCACAGCAGTTTTCAAAGCCGTAATCTGCCCAAGGGGATTGGTTTAGTCCTGCCTGGGGCAGTTGGGCCGTAGTGAGCGGGAAGTGAGGTTTTGGAGTGATTCACCTCCACACAGTGCTTGGAGAGGAAGCCAAAATGGCACAATGAGTCCAAGAGCTGATGGTGTGGGGGTACCGGAGCGGGCAGCACTGGGGAGCGCGTGGCAGTGGGTGCTGTACACCGGCCGTGCCGCCCTGGCCTTGGCGGGCGCCGGGCTATTCGTCAGCACATGTCTGTGCTGGCTGCCATGAGTGACTCAGCCGTCACCTGGGTTGTCCCTAACTCACCCTGCAGGAAGTGAGTCAGGTTTTAAGGAAGAGAAATGTTAAAAGAATGGGGCAAGAGTGCTTCCTGCACCAGGAGGAGGGCGGCACCGGTCACAGGAGGGAGACGGGAATGGAGGGTCACGGGCGATGCTCAGGTAGGGAGACCTCACCTTTGTCCAACGTTGCCTGTCGTGCTGTGGCTTCTCCCCAGGGTTCGAGGGAAGGAAGGTGGAAGGTAACTCATCCCACCAACAACACCCGGGGCGTGAGCTCAGCTCTTGCCTGCCCTGGCACCCAGGAGCTCGTCTTGATCTTGCTGTTGGCTGGAGATGCTTGTTCTCCTCCCAGAAGGCCGCATGGAGGGGAAAGGGGTTGGGGGCTGATCCAGGCATGGGCTGAACTCTGTGTGTGCCTCTTCCCCCTGCAGAGATGGACACCTTCAGCACCAAGAACCTGGCCCTTCAGGCCCAGAAGAAACTCTTGAGCAAGATGGCTACCAAGACCATAGCCAACGTCTTCATCGATGACACCAGCAGCGAGATCTTGGATGAGCTCTACCGGGCCACCAAGGAGTACACCCACAACCGCAAAGAGGCCCAGAAGATCATCAAAAACCTCATCAAGATCGTCATGAAGCTGGGCGTGCTCTACCGCAACGGGCAGTTCAGCCCCGAGGAGCTGCTGGTGATGGAGCGCTTCCGCAAGAAGGTGCACACCTTGGCCATGACAGCCGTCAGCTTCCACCAGATAGACTTCACCTTTGACCGCAGGGTCATGTCCGATGTCCTCACGGAGTGCCGGGACCTGCTGCACCAGGCTGTCAACGGCCACCTCACCGCCAAGTCCCACTCCCGCATCAACCACGTCTTCAACCACTTTGCGGACTACGAGTTCCTCTCGGCGCTCTACGGGCCGGCCGAGCCCTACCGCACCCACCTGAAGAGGATCTGCGAAGGGGTCAACAAGATGCTGGAGGAGGACAGCATATGAACTGGGCCACGATGGGCCGTGGGCAGCGACTGCTGGACTCTGCCTCCTGTGAGACCGAGGAGAGGATGTACGCCAGCTTTGACCATCACCAGCCTTGGCGTCCTCTTCTCTCCTGTGCTAACTCGTTTTTAACTCATTTCTACAAAAGACTGAACCTCTAGACTTTGTCTAACCCTTGCCCAGGGTCTGCAAACCCTTCCCTGCACTGGGCTGAGTCCTTTCCAGGTGATCCTGGGCTTCTGGACTCCCTCTGTACAGTTTGATTTCCTTTGTTTCCCAAGTGCTCTTAACTCACAGTCCAAGGGACTGGGGACTCCTCCCCTTGAAACTCTACCATAACCCTCCTGGGGGAAAACCAAACCAAAGACTTGCAGTGCGTTAACACTTCTAAGGTGGCTCTGAGTGGGTGGGCTTGGATGAATGGTTGTGAGACTGGAGGGTTGTGGAGCAACCTTCAGCAGCTCTGTGAGATGGTGGGAGCAAATCATGGCCCAGGCTTGTGCCCAGGCTTGTGCTGCCCTGGGTAGGAAGGTGCTTCTGCACCTTGCCAGCAAGAATAGTCTCTTAAAAGACCAAGTCCTTGAGACCAGAAGGATCCTACCTTGCCTGGGAAAGTGCCTGTCCCGTGGGGTGCAGAAGGAGCTGGAGTGACCCACTCCTTCCCTGCACCCCTGGTACATCTGTTCATCCAAGACCCAGCTCCCCCTGCCAGCCTCCCGTGATGGTACCACTGTGGTGGCTCCCAAACCTTCCTTGGCAGTTGTCCAAAGCTCTTCCTGTGATTTCACGTGTTTTACATGTCCTCACCTGAGTTTAGATGGTTATTTTTTTCTAGCAAACTGTGTAACCTTGATGAGTTATTTAAATAAACTCACCTGTTTGGCCTGGGTGCCCCACGGGGCTGATACAGAGGTAGTTGATGGTGATAAATTGAGTGGGGAGGGGGGCAGGTGAAGTGTGATTGCTCCCTGGGACCTGGGGTTTGAACTGGTGGAAGGAAACTTGGTGCACAACTGATAGCAAAGGTCTGGGATCCCACAGGGAGCAAATCCTGCTCCCACTCAGACACCCACACACGCTCCTCCACGTCCCCTCCCGAATGCCTTGCACCAGCTCTCCTACAAATTCAGACACCTCATCTGAAACAACCCCCTTGCACACCACAACAAAGCCCCACCTCATTCCCCAATCCTTGCCTTTCCCTCCCAGGAAGCCCTGGAGAAGACACAGCCTGGGTTTCCCATCCCGCCGCCAGCTGGAGAGTCTGGGAAGTGACTCTCTTCAATTCCCTTTGGTGCTGCTCCCTCCAAGTGACTGGTTCAACGGGGACAAGCACCAGAGACCAGCAACACCAGTGCCCTAAATGTGTCTGGGGATGCACCTCCTGACCTGCAGCCCTCCTGGACCCTGCAAGATCTCCTGGAGATCCCAGAGGAGCCGTGCAGGAGAGAAGCCAACATCTGGGAACGATCTGGAAAGCAGAGCTTGTAAAATCCTCAGTGCAAAGCACCCCCAGACTGCCAAAAACCAGGCAAAACCATCACCATCCTCCTGGAAGGGCAGAAGCCCTGTGAAACCCTCTGCAGCCTCCAACCTCCCCAACCCTGGCTCCTCGAACGCCGGCGGGCGCAGCAGTCACTGGGAGAGGGTGGGAGGTGCAAACTCAGGCAAGAGCCGGATGCTTTATTCCTTTATTTGTGTTGTATTTATGCAGGAAAGGGATTCCCTGTTCCCTCCTCACTGCTATTAACTCTGGCTAAGAAAAAAAACAAACCCTTCTGTACATAGAAAAGAGTCCTGCAGTTGTACTAAGACATGGAAGTGTTGCTTGGATTGATTCCTGGGTTGTGTCAGAATAAGCAGCTCTGCCTTCCCCATATCCCAACCCACACACTGCACTAGGGCAGGATGAGGATACCCCAGTGAAGGTTTGTGGTAGCTGCACTCAACAAGGAGCTGGTTATCTCTGGCCAGATTTTTTCCTCCCACCCCATTTAATTATTTCCTCCTGTCATGCTCTCAGGGAGAGAAATCCTGTCCGTCCATCTGTCCCCCTCTTCCTGAGACTAGAGAGTTAACAGCCTGCCTTTAACAACTCGTGTTTAAATCCAGCCACTGATCACTCTGCACTGCTTGTCCTGGGAAACAAGGAGCCCCTGTTTGAGGGGGGCTTTACCTTATCCAGCAGGTCAACCAAGCAGAAAGCTGGTGACAGAACGGGAGCCTGGGAGGATGTTTCCAGCTGCACTGTTACTCTGACACAAGACAGAACGCATCTGCCTTAACCCCTCCAAGCCCCACTCGTGCTGGGCCTTAGCACATTTCAATATGGAAAACAGAAACGGTTTGGCCAACCAAAAAAAACCCCCCAGTTAGAAAGAAATCCTCTTGATCTGCCGTGCTCTTCTGGCCATCGCACCCGGCTCAGCGTCGGTCTCGGGGTCACAGCTCGTCACGGGGTGTTCTCGCCACAATCATGAGCTTGGACAGTTCAAAACGGAACTCTCCTTCCCTGTGAGACACTAGAGAGAGAGAGAGAACCAGCACGGGATAAACAGATGGTAAAGGCATGAACAAAGCCACCCAGCTGGTTCCTTTCTAGGACAATACAGCCACTGCACTTCCTTCTCATGCACACGGAGAGAAGCCCGTTCTTCCCTCACACTAATTTAACGTTTGCACTGGAACAGGACCCACAAAAACCCTCTAGATCATAGACTGGGCTGGGTTGGGAGGGACCCCAAGGATCACAGAGCTCCAACCCCCCTGCCACAGGCAGGGCCACCAACCTCCAGGCCTGGAGCTACACAAGGTTGCCCAGGGCCCCAGCCAACCTGCCCTTGAACACCCCCAGGGATGGGGCACCCACCCCCTCTCTGGGCAGCCTGTTCCAGCCCCTCACCACTCTCTCTGCAAAGAGCTTCCCCCTAATATCTAATCTAAACCTTCCTTCCTTTAGTTTTAGTCCCTCCCCCTTGTCCTGCCAGTCTCTGCCCTTTAACAAGCTGATTCCCCTCCTGTGTCTCTGCTCCCTTCAGGGACTGGCAGGCTGCAGTGAGGTCCCCCCACAGCCTTCTCTTCTCCAGGCTGACCCAGCCCAGCTCCCTCAGCCTCTCTTTGTAGGGCAGCTGCTCCAGCCCCCTGAGCATCCTCGTGGCTCCTCTGACCCCTCTCCAACAGCCCCACATCTCTCTTGTGTTGGGCCCCAGCTCTGGACACAGGACTCCAGCTGGGGGAGGGCAGAGCAGAGAGGGACAATCCCCTCCCTGTCCCTGCCGCCACCCCTCTGCTGATGGAGCCCAGGATCCCATTGGCCTTGCGATCTGCCAGAGCCACTGCTGGCTCATGTTCAGTCTCTCATCCACCAGAATCCCCAAGTCCTTCTCAGCAGAGCTGCTCTCAAGAAGCTCTTCTCCCAGGCTGTATCTGTCTGGGATTCTTCCAGCCCAAGTGCAGCCCCTGACCCTTGGCAGTGTTGAACCTCATTAGGTCCCCCCGGACCCATCTTTCCAGCCTGTCCAGATCCCTCTGGATGGCTTCCTTTCCTTCTAGGGTGATCAAGAGCACCACGCTCCCCACTCCATAACAAGCGCTGTTCTCCTCTATGCTGTCACTCATCTGTGTTAAGTCTAACTGCTCCCCTCGTGGAGGACAGCCAGGCTTGCCTCCCCCCCTCCCCAGCCCCTCTCTCACGTGGTTCCCTCAGTTACAGACCTTTTGTTTCGGTGATTTTGAACTCTTCCTTTTTCAAGGGAATATCACTCTGCCCACCCACTGCAGCCTGAGACTGAAACGGGAAGGAAGAAGGTTCAAGCAGCTGAGGCAACCTGAGCAGCTGCTGGATTCACAGCAAACAAACAGCAGTGTGTTTTGAAGGAGAAGAAACTTGCATTTTAGTAACATGGAGTGAAGTGATTAAATGCACACAGGAAATCTGAAAGAAAATCTCTGGCTGTTTTTCACTCTCCTCTCAAACCACGGGCTCGTGTCACTGGGGCACCTCAAAGCCTGACCACTGCAGACCAGGAAATGGAAGAACAACCCAGACAGAACCACCAGCAGAGGTCTGATTGACCTTGTCACACGCAAGGCGCTGAGGCCAACCCAGAGGCCCCTTGTGCAGCGCACCCTGGCAGGATGGTGTCTTTCAGAGTCACCAGCAGCAACCCAATGGCACTGAGGGAGGAGAACTAAAAGGTGCAGGAGAGCCTACCTGTGGCTTCTCCTGACCCCACCACTCTCTAGTTCGGGATGTGACAGGGAATGTTTTATTGGGCAGATGTCTGATGAATGTTTTCCATGTCCAATTCACGTTTTATAACAACCTCCCACACACCCTGCTTCCAAACCATCAGCTGGGACTTACATAAGCCATGGCGTACTCAATCTTGGCTCCTTTCACTTCGGCTTCAAACTGGGTAAAGAAGAGGTAAGACTTCCCCTGGGGCCTGCAATGAGAAAGCAGCGTGCCTGACAGAGAGGTGTGGGTGTGCTCGGGATTCACGGCTCCTGCCACAGCCACCTCTGCCTCTCTCACAGCACCGTCTAGTGAGGAGGGTGGAACACAGCGTGGATCAACCCCCCTGCCTGGCTGAAGAGCCCACCCAGAACCACAGCATCTCTGGGGAGAGGAAAACCCAGCTGGGAGGCAGAGGTGCTGGCCCAGCTCCCACCTGCCTTGTCATTGCTTTTGCCTCAGAGCGTTTGGGGTTCAAGAACGCACCTCCAGATGGAGCAGGAGAAGAGCTGGTTGTCTTCATTGACTCCAATGTTCATCTGCCATTGCTGCAGAAGGGAAAGGTCCAAACAGTTAATGTGGGCAAGAGCCTCCTGCTTCCCACTCGCCCCTGAGGCCAGTCACCTCCCCTCGCAGCTGCAGGTGGGACAAGCTTCAACAGCTCTAACATAACATGATGTAGCCATGCAACACTGGCTGGCAGCCCCTCCTACTTCACGTGGCACAAAGTTCAAGGCCTGGTCACCCTCCTCACCATGATTCCACCAGTACAGTGACAGACAACAGCTCAAGTCTTATTTCCCTTTGCGCCACGGGGGAAGGACCCGATTCTAACAGGACCTGCACTGTGTATCTGCACAGCACTTACTGCAACAGCCACACAAGCTGCAAAATCCAACTGAGGGTTGAAAATATCACTCCCTGCTCTCCAGGGACGGCCAGCCCAGAGATCTGCTAAGCCTTACAAACCACAGCATCACCCCAACACAGGAAGGATGCTTCCATTCAGGGAGCAAATCCCCAAGCGCAAGGGAAACACTGACAGTTTGGCCAGCTCACCTCGTTCGTTCCTCCCTGAGCTGAGTAGGTGAAGGTGCAAGTGTAATCCCCCTAGAAAAGAAAAGGATAAGCAGATTTACTTGAGCAGAACCTTTGCTTTGCCCACCACTTCTCCAAGACGATGTGAGACCTGGGGATACCTGAGAGAATTCCCAGGGCTGCAGTGTGGTATAGCGCCCGGCTGTCTCACCCTGGGGTGACAGAGGAGCACACACCGTGTCCACATCTGTCCCTCATCAGAGCGCAGGCAGAGCTGGGACCACACAGCCCTCACCCCCCATGGGGGTCAGCAGGACTCTGTGCTGCTGGGGTGGGGAGCCATGTTCAGGGGCCCAGGGACTCCCAATCCCCTCTCCATAAGGCCCCCTTCCCACGAGGACCCTGTTTCTATGACACCCCTTTTCCCGTGGCGAACCGTTTCCCACTTTTGGGGTGCCTCCTTCCTTTGGAACGCCCCCTTCCCCCGAGACCCCCTTCCCCACGGCAAGCCCCCCTCCCCGTCCCACCCTGAGGAG
>VZTU01015604.1:56024-81138 GCA_013400835.1 Zapornia atra
CTCCAGCTCCTTAAAAAACTGCAGTGGCCAAAACTACAGGAGCTGCTTGCCTTGGCACCCCGAGGTTTTTTGGTGCTTGGGAGGATGCTGCCACCTGGTTCTGCTGCACCAACTCCCAGCACCCATCTCATCGCCCCATCTAGACCTCCACCTTGAACCCACCTGGTTCTTCACAGGTGTCACGTAGCCCTTCGCCCGCCAGTCCACCTCTGCTGGGGTCTTCAGGGCTGCTGATGCCTGGAAGAGCGGCGCTGGCTTCTGCCACACCGGGGTGAAGCCGTTCAGCAGCTGGTTAAACTCTTCATCCGTCTGCAGGTCACCAAGGGAAAACTCACGTGATGCCACGAGCATCGAGTCAACCCCCAGGAAACAACCCAGCCCCAAGCAGAGCAGTTTGGGGGTCCCCATGCCCCAGGTCAAGCCCTGGGTGCGTGTGTGGACCCCAGGTGCAGAGAGGGGTACCCAGGGAAGGTGCCAGGCATGTGGGCAGGTACCAGGTCGCCGTAGTGGTTCATGGCCAGGCGGAAGGTGTGCTGCCCTTGTGACTCCTCCAGGTTGTGCTGCTGGATGCGCCGCAGGTTCTTCTCCCAGACCTCCCTGCGCGCAGCCTCAGCCTCCTGCCACGGGGCAGCAGCGTCAGAAACATCCCCGGGGATCGGGGGGACACACACACGGGGGCTCTGGGTGAGACCCCCTCAGAGCCAGCCCCAGCCTATGCCTGCGGGCAGCAGGACCTACCCCTGTGTACTCCTTGGTGTGGAGGCTCTTCCACCCTTCCCAGATCTCTTGCAGGGCTGGATCCGGTGCCGTGGCGGAGCCCAGCAGCCCCAGCAGCAGCCCCAGCAGCACAGCCATGGCACCCAGCTGGGGGGGGGGGGACAGCAAGAGCAGGGTGAGGGGGGACCCTGTGCTGAGCCTCACGGCTCCCAGCCAAGGGCCCAGGCTGGCAGCAGGGTGCATTTTTCCAAGCCTGAATTAGAGGCAGAGAAATGCAAACAGAGCAGCAGAGCCAGGGGGAAGAGAGAGAGGTGGGTTCCTTGGGCTGGATCAGCCTTCGTGCAGCCACACCGCTGTTTTGACAGGAGCTTTAGGTGGCCTTAGCCATCCTTTGGGTGGCATTTAACTGTCCTTTTTAGGAGAGGAACACAGAGCTTTGTCAGAGAGCAGAGCCTGGGGGGCAGGAGGCAAATGCAGACAGAAGGGCAGCAAGAGCAGCAGGGATGGTGCTGGCTCCCCGCTCCCTGCCACATTATGCTCCTTACAGCCTCTCCCTACTCTTTTTTATTACAAAACACCACTGGTTTCCTCTGCCACCGACCTGGCTCTGCTTCCCCTTCCTGCACCAGCAACAAGGAGCACAGCTCTCTGCCCCGTGCTCCGAGACTCAGCCCCTGGCAGGACCCTGAACAAAAGGGTGAGTAGGGAAGGCAGGATCCCAGCCCAGCCCCTCAGGAGGGAGGTTTGCCCATCGGCTGGAGACATCTCAGCCTCCCAGCTCCAACCCAAAGCAGCTCTGGGACTTCAGGTGAAGCAGAAGAGCCCAAGGGAGCAAGAGCTGCAGGTGCTGGGATGGGACGATGCCATTTTCACTTGAAAGCCTGCAGAAATCAGTCCCAGCAAAGGGCTCGAGCTGGAAGTAGAGAAGAGGGGTTTTTACAGAGGTGGGGAGGCAGAGGAGCTGTCCCAGTGCATTTATGCCTATGCATAAATCCTTCCATGAGGACTTTCCAGTATCAATTCACACCCCTTCTTTTTGCCAACATCCACCTGCAGCCTCCCCCCACCCAGCCCTGACTCCTGTTGCCATCAGCCCCTCTCCACCACAACCATTTGTCTTCCTCTCATCACCACCTCACGCCCCACGTCTCCTTTGGACAGACCCTGGTATTTCTGAGCAGCTTCAGAGATCAGATGCCTGAGGCACCCCTCAGTGTTTCCACTGACACAGCTTCCCAAGAGCAAGAGCAAGAGCTGTCCTCACACCTTTATTCCACATGCTTCTGGAATGAAGATGTCAGGAAGTTTTCCATCCCAGCATCTCTCAGGGCGAGCGGTGGCTTTTCCAAGCTAATTCTGTAGCTCGAGGAGCAGCTTTTGTTTTAAAAATAAGTCCTCAAGAACATCTGTTCTCCCTCCACATCCTCTGCCTAAAAATAAAGCCCCACACGCTGAGTTTTCGTGGGAGAAATGCCTCCTGAGCCACTCTCATGCTTGGTTCTTCTGGAGGAAGAAACATTTTTGTCTGGTTTCGCCAGCACCCGTTAAGAGCACCCACTGCTTCCTCTGGCTGTTACCACCCGCTCAGGAAATTAACTCAACTTCATGCTGCAGCTGCAAATCCTCTCTCTGAGAGGGGAGAGATACTGAGAAACCAGCTGCACCTTTCCCACAGGACAGCTGGGTGGGGGCCTCCCACATCATTTGGATTTGGGTTCCCCACAGAGCCTGTTCCATATTGAAAAGCTCCGGGTTGGGGTAGGTGATTTCCCAGTTCCCTCTCAGGACCTGTCAGTTCTCAGAAGCAGCAGAACCAACCCCGTTTTATGGTGTCAAATTAATCCCACAACTTCAGAAGCAAGCTTGGAGGATCAAAAGAGCTGACAGATTTGTAAACTCTTCTAGACAAGAGCAGTTTAAGAGCTCACTGCAGGCTTTTTAGGAAACACTCACTCTTCTGGGACAGGAAAAAGCAGTTCAGGTTAAGATGGGGAGAGAAACAAACCCTGGAAAATAAAGCTTCTTACCATGCACCAGCACCCACCTGGCTCTAAAGGCAGCGGGGAGCAAAGGGGAGCAGCTTTTCTGGCTGTAGATTTCTCTCAAGGAAACTCAAGAGATGTGCAACTTCCTCCATCACGTCCCCTTCCGCCCCCCCCCCGACCTCAAAGCTGCACCAAAGCCACTCACGTAGTAGAAGCTCAAACACAAGTGCAGCAGTGAGGAGGAGTGGAGTACAGGGGACAAGAAGGGGACAAGAAACACACTCACAGCCATAGTCAGAGAGCAGAACGCTCTGGCTGTAAGGTGCTTTGCATTTCAAACAGCAGCCTCCAAGCTCGCACCCTCAGGGCATTTACCAGCAGTTTAATTAATGCCTGACTCTCCCAGGGAGAGGAAGACACCAAGGCCAGGTTTCATAAGCTTTAAGCTCAGGAGAGGGCGAGCAGAGGCAGGCCCAGCACCTGCAGAAAGCAGCTCCATGCATCCCAGCACAGGATCGGAGCCCTGAATGGAGCAGAGTAGCTGCAACCCCCCCAAGGCATCGGAGGGGATCGGGGTGCTGGGTGCAGCACTGGGTGGTATTTGCAAGCACGAGATGTCCAACAGGCTTAAGGTCACCCAGTGCCAACAGCAGAGCCAAGAACATGGTCCAGGATTCCCAGCTCTCCACCCTGCATCCTCAATTGCCTGGATCACGCTTCCCCCAAGGAACTTCAGGGACTTAATATTCTCTCCACTGCTCAGCACAGAAAGGGAACAGAGCTCTTTGCTTTGACCACAGGCACAGCTTTGGCTATCCCAAACCCTCTCTCATCCGCTCCAAAACCAGGCACAAATGCCAGCCAGCCTCTCTTTCCAATATTTTAATGAGTCGCTACATCTTACACTCAAAATTATAAAAGAATAAGAATCCATAAAAATATTTTCTTTTCATAATACGCACTTAAAATACTCCAGGGCAAGTCAAGGGGGTTCATTTGGGTGGGCTTTGTTTTTTAGTTTTCCTTTTTGCCCCTGGCAGAACCCTTGGCTTGAGGGGGGGATGTGCTCCCCTGAGGTGCGATTGCTCAATCCCCCCTCCCCAGAACTGCAGTTCCTGTTGACCAGGTAAATAAAAACCAGAAGAGAGCGTTTGCTGAGTATACGGGCGAGGGGAACAGTCACTGACCCGCAGAGAACTGAAGCACAGCCAATTTCAGTGCACATCTGAAAGCTCAGGGTGTTGGGGGGGAAGGAGAAGGTGGGATCGGGAGGCAGCACAGAGAACGGAGGGAGGGAGGATTTGCATAAATACCATCCATCTTGCATTGCAAAAACCCAAATGCTGCTGTAATCTCCAGAGAGACCATCTCTGGCTGTAGCCAGCTGCTTCAGCTGCCACGCTGCCTTGTTGGCACAACTCTGCTTGCGAGCTGCCATTAGAGGAAGGTATCAAGAGGATGCCCAGCCGACCCCCAGCCCCTTCCTCCATCTGCTCTGCAAAAATTAAACCCAAAAAATAGAAAAAAAAAAAAAAAAAAGACTAGNAAAAAAAAAAAAAAAAAAAAAAAAAAGGACTAGTGTTGCATGCTTCTGCAGAGCTCTCAGCACATCCCAGGGCTCAACGTTGTCGCAGCAGGGCCAGGACACAGCAGCACCAGCGATCAGCTTCCCTGGGGATGAACGATAGGTAGTTGTCTCTTCCCTCCCACTCCTGGCTTAAGGCAGCTTGCTGATTGGGCTCTTCCATTTCCAACACAGGCACTGAGTTCTTGCAGGTATGAGTCTGGGAACTGCAGAGGTGCAGTGGAAGGGGAAAAAAGGGATGGGGAAAGAGAGAAGTGGACACAAACCTCAGCCTCGGGAGACAGACCACTGTCCATTGATTCCCAGGATAGAGGGAGTAGCAGCAAATAAAAAGCGGTAACAGCCAGGCTGGAGGAGAGGAACGGGACGAGCAGCCAAGCAGGGGCAGACCTCCAGCTTGGAAAGTGAAAGAAGGTGGCACTGTCCAAAAGGGAAGGTGCCCTCCAGCCTTTTTTCCCCCCACCCCCAGCTCGGGGAGAGGACACCCAGCCCTGTCGTGGGCATGCAGCCGTCTGTGCTCTGGCGTGGGTGGCTGTCGAGGGAGGCGGTAGTGGCAGGGCACAGGAGGGGGAAGGTGAGCTGTCAGTGTCCAGTTTTGGGGAGGCTTGTGCTCTCAGAGGTATTCTTGTAGAAAGTGCAGCAGCGTGATTTCATAGTGCTCTCCCGACTCAGGGCACCGAATACTGTGTCTCTCGTTGGGGTAGATCTGTGCAGGAGCAGAGAGATAGGGTGGTTAGGCAGGAGCAGCTCATTCAGCACAGACAACCCTCCCTCACAGCCCTTTTCCCTCAACCCAGTTCTCCATCGGGACCAAGAGGTGCCAGGGAACACCTAAGAGCACCAGCACCCCCCTAATTTGCTGTGTTGGTGTGTGCTCCTGGTCTGCTCGGTGTGTTGGCCCATCCCTGCCACCACCAGCCAAGTGAGACTGCAATACTTCGGTAGAGAAGGAAAGTTCCAGGCCTGAGGACAGGAGCCCTGTTTGCAAATGCTTTTAGATACCCAGGACCATCTACCAGCAACGAAGCAGCCACAGTGCCACCTCCCGGCCACCTCCTGGAGTCAAACTAAGCATTTACTATCATCTATGCTGCAACAAGATGTGGGAACATCAGCCCCCCCACCTTCTCCTGCTCTCAAGGACACACAGCAGATGATTTTTTTTCCCCTCCTCTTCCCAGATTTAAGGAACCTTCCCCATTTCACCCTTGTTCCTCCTACCTGCAGTTGGTAAGGTTTTCCAGCCCGGATTAGCTGTGATACCAGGAAGTTGGTGTGAAAAAAGTGCACGTTTTCATCCAAAAAGCCATGGAGGATCAGCAAACGATTTGGCCTGGAGATGGGATGAGAGACAGGATAAGAAAGCACCCAAAAAGCTCTGCAGAGGGTGTGAGCGAAGAGCTGCCTGTTGGTGAGCCAAAACCAAGCAACAGACAGGCAGTCAGGATAGCGTAAGGCCACAGACGTGGTCCTCAACGCGCCCCCCAGCAAAAGGGGGCTGGGGCTAAACCAGCCAGAAGGCAGCAGCCAGGCATGTGAGTTCAAATTAATCAAGATCAGAATCCACCCAACTCCTTTGTTTGGGATCAGTCTGGAGAAGAGGAGGCTGAGGGGAGACCTTATCACCGCCTACAACTACCTGCCAGGAGGGTGCAGAGAGGTGGGCAATGGTCTCTTCAGCCAGGGGACAGGAGATGGGCCAAGGGGCAATGGGCTCAAGCTGCCCCAGGGCAGGGTCAGCTCAGATGGGAGGGAAAAGTTCTTCCCTGGCAGAGTTGTGGGGCTGTGGCACAGGCTGCCCAGGGAGGGGCTGAGTCACCGACCCTGGATGTGTTTACAAAAAGGGTAGACGAGGTGCTCAGGGATCTGGTTCAGCTTAGGATGGGGATGGTTGGACTTGATGATCTTAAAGGTCTTTTCCAACCTGGTGATTCTGTGGCTTCAGCAGAGGTGCAACACACAGCACCAAGCAGGACCTGGGCACAGGTTCCTTCAGCAGATGGCTCAGCCCCGTGGTACTCACTCGTTGGGAAGCTTCTCGACGTGTAGCGCCACCGAGCCAGCCTCATAGCCCTGCTGGTTGTTCTCGGGGATGTCCATGTACCGCTCGGTGTACCCGGTGTCGTACGCCATCCACACCGTGACAGGAGCACCTGCTATAGCAATCTGCCAAACAAAGAGGTGGCAGGAGGCAGCCTCAGTTATCACATGCTAAAGAGTTCAGGGAAACAGGGAACACTTGTAGAGGCAGGGGGGTTGGAGCTCTGTGATCCTTGGGGTCCCTTCCAACCCATGCCATTCTATGATTCTATGATAGACATGCTCTGTCCCTCTGACCAGAATTATTCTACAGCAAATCCACATATAAACCAGATTCCTCCTTGAGCTGTTGCTCTTAGAGTCCCAGTGGGCAATTTCCACAGAAGAGCCCTAAAGGACACGTGAAAATGATCCACAAACTGTGCTGGGGACTCGGGAGGGGGATTAGGAAGAGATCATCAATTGTCTCATGGGATATTAGGCCAAGTCCTCCACTGGCAGTCCCCAATGGGAACGACCCCATCCCAGAAACTCCAGCCTCATCAAGCCTCAGACAGGGATGATCTGTAGGCAGAACACAGGACTGCAGAGTTGGGAGCTACAAGGCACAGGAAGTGAGGGATGTTTTCACCTGTCCATCAAGCAAAAAAAGCCAACTCTGCATGCCAAGAGTTACAGAGAATGAGCAAGTGATATTGACCAGCAACAAGACACCAGCCCCACCACCAGACGTACCTTGAAGACGTTGGGTTTGCAGATCAGGCCCATGAGGGAGAGGAAACCCCCGTACGACCAGCCATGTATGGCCACCCGACTCAGGTCGATGAACCCATATTTTTCTGCTACATAATGTAAACCTTCCACCTGGTCCTCTATCTCCACCTGACCCTGAAAGGCAACACAGAAGCTCCAGTTGGCAAGAATCTAGAATTTTGAGACACAGAAGACAAGAGCAACACTCACACAGGAAACATGCAGCCTTAGGAAGAGGAAAACAAGCAGAGATCCAGTTCAAGAAGTACATTACCATTTGGTTTTTCAGGGCCCCTTCGAACTGGAGTCCTCGCTGGCACGAACCCCGCCCATCAATCACCACCACAGCATAGCCCAGGGATGCTAGTGTGTTTAGCCTTAAGTACTTGATTCCTTTGAAAGAGTTATTCACTAGCTGCACCTGCAGGAGGAGGGAAGAAAGGTTTCAGAGCTGAGCAGCTGCCTTCTAGTACCTTCTGTCTGTCCTCCCACTGCGTAGGATCCTGAGCTGGACAGCAGCCACTAACTGAGCGATCAGAGCCATGCAAATCAGACTAAATGCTGGCAAAAAACACTCTGAGGTTCGAAGCAGAGGTCTGAACAGAGATCCAGTGCTTAGTGCTAACCCACACGTAGGTCTCCAGTGCATGCCTGAGATGCACAGCTCTGCCCCAGCCATCCCATGGCCAAGACCAGCAGTCAGCAACCCGGATTATTACCTGAGGGCCTCCATACACAAAGAGCACCGTGGGATGCTTCTTCCCAGGCTGGACATCGTGAGGTTTGTAGACCATTCCGTAGAGCTCGATGTCTGACTGGGTGCGGAAGTGAAAGATCTCAGGAGGGATGTAATCTGGGGGACAGCCTGCAGAAGGAAGCCAGACACTAGCAATGCAGCAACTGTCAGACTGTCTCTGCCTCCCACCTTGCCTGAACAAGCTCCTTTCAGCCCCACTCAGGGCTCTTTTGATATCAAACCATATCGAGCCTTCACCATGCCTCCCGGAGAAGCATCGCACTGGGAAACACAGGCTGATACAGGCTGTGAGGAGGCTAACAGACTGTATACAGAGAAGGGATCACACAGGGACACCCAGCTGCTGGGTGTTCTCAGACAACGTGCTCTGAGCCACCACAGCAGGATGTTGAAGGTTGAGAACAGGGACGGGTCAAATGGAGAGAGCCATATGGAAAACTTTAAAGCTTAGAGCCTTAGAATGAAGTAGCCACTGTGCCCCAGGTACCTGTTGCACCCCTCTTCAGACAAGTAATAAGAAATACCTTAAACCAGAGTTACATAAACCCTGCACCCTGGAGTGCTGCTTTTGCTCAAGGCATGAAATAGTAATGTCTTAAAGGCCCATGTACCATCTCCTGGATGAGCAACCCACTAGAAGCATCTCCCCCACAAGGTAACACAACTCATTTTCTCCTGGATTGAAGTTACTCAAGGCCATTTCCCCCTCCATCACCTCTGGCTACTGCTAGCAGGAAGGTCACAGACATAACCAAGCACTGACACGTTCTGTGGGACTTACTGGCTGCCTCCATCATGCTGGCCCAAAATTTGGGCTGTTTGTGGAGCGGGTCATCATCGGGGCCGCTGAGCTTGTAGACGTGCACACAAGGTGGAGTGCTCACACTGCTGTAGTGGCTGATGAACATGTCAAAGTTCTACAGATGGGAGACAGAAGAGTTAGGGGGAACAGGGTCTTTATTTTCCCACATCTCCTCTGTGCAGCTCTCAGGCAAGAGCTCCCATATCTCAAGCAATGAAGACGAAGAAGCCCTCAGGACTCATTACTGGTCATGATTCATCACCATTCCCCTGCCAGTCAGGAGACAAGGGCATCTTGTATCCAAGAAACAACCAACCTGGCTCATGGAGCAGCTGTGGGAGAAACCCGGAGTGGTGAGTCGCACGATTTCTCCAGGAGACTCGTAGCTGACTACGTAGAGGTGATGCTCCAGCGGGGTGTCCTTTGTACCTTGGAAATACACCAGCTTTGTGGCCTCATTCACCCAGATCTATGTGAAGAAGAGAGGGCTCAGGCACAGAAGGATGACAACTACTGCTCCTTTGACAGCTCAAACAGTCTGTCCCTAAGCAAAGTCAGCTTAAAACACAAATAGGCTGCTCACAGCATTTCAGACTGGTGATGTGACATGTGGCACTTAGAGAACTCCACACAGCCCAATGAAGTAACAAAAACCCCAGCTTTGAGAGAATTAACACCTTGGCTTACTAAGGAGCAGGAAAAGTTGGGCTCTGTTCCCCCATAGGCAAAGCTAAGGAAGATTCTGTGCTTAAATGTCACATCTACTTGTGGGATGTCTGGATTACACGAATAGATGTGTGTTTTTTCCAGCCATCATGATAATCCCCATCTGCAGAAGGATCAGCCTAAGACTACCAAACTTCAACCCACATTAAAATGTTTTTAATGTCTAGATAAAGCCTCTTCTAAAAACCACCTATCCAGCCAGGAACAGAGACTTCAGCTTTTAAACACTGCATTGATCCAGCCACTGAACTGTTTTCCACCTTACAGCTTCCAAATGTTGAAGCCCAAATGCTATTTCTGGCCAACCCACAGCTTAAAGACCACAGTGGACAGCAAAGAGGGAGAAAAAACACCCAACTCAATTGGCCAGAAGAACCAGGCAGACCCCCATGGAGCAACAAATGCACCAAAATAATTGCTGCTAACACAATTTTAGCTCTAACACATGCAGGGAAGAGCTGTGGCCAAAATCAACAGCATGTACAGTGAGAATCCACATGGGGAGGGACAGCAGGTTAATTGCAGATTGAGGAGAAGCAGCAGAAACTAAATGCACAGAGCTGCAGGCCTTTTAAAAAGTGAGAAGTGAAAATCCAGATTAATTGGAAACGAACAGACAAGGTCTTTATTTTGACAGAAATCACCTGGGAGCATTAAAGATCAGGCTCAGAGTTAATTCCTGAAGCAAAAATGGAACTAGGTTTTTACAAGATTAATAAAAATTCATTTCTGGCTACGCTGCAACCAATAACAGATACAGTTTCTCCATATTCTAAATTGCTTTACACTCCCCAGCTGCCTCCCTCCTCCTAAAGGCTCTACTGAGGGATCAGCTGGAGACCAAGGGTTCACACTGAGCACCAGGACATATTTCCAATTCACTGGTACTCATTGGGGTTAAAATCCTTTGGCAAAGGCAGCAATCCCAAGCTTCTCCACAAAATAGTTCTTTGTTGCTTCTGAACCTCAGACTTGTGTCCTTTTTTTTATGGCCTGACTCACTCCTGGGATTTACCTAAGGAGTGATCTGAAGTCTGATTAAAGAGGCAATCAGTTCAATGTGCACTGGACTACAGCACCTCTGGGGGAAGCAGAGCCAGCACTAAAATAAGAGAGACACAAAATGAAGCTTAAGTAGTTCTAGCTGGTCCCAGGCATAACAGAGGGCGTAGGCCAGGGCTGTGGGCAGACAATGCAGAGCTGAAACACCTCAAGAGAGAATGAAAATAACCCCTACCTTGGATCCATGCCTCGCCAACACCTCCCATTCCCCACCAGTCAGGGCAATCTCCTCTTTGATAGGACATTTGAAATCATCTAGAAGAAATAACATGAAAATAAATCATACACAGAATCCCAGCCTGGTCTGGGTTGGAAGGGACCCCAAGGATCACAGAGCTCCAACCCCCCTGCCACAGGCAGGGCCACCAACCTCCAGGCCTGGAGCTACACAAGGTTGCCCAGGGCCCCAGCCAACCTGCCCTTGAACACCCCCAGGGATGGGGCACCCACCCCCTCTCTGGGCAGCCTGTTCCAGCCCCTCACCACTCTCTCTGGAAAGAACTTCCCCCTAATATCCAATTTAAACCTTCCTTCCTTTAGCTTCACTCCATCCCCCTTGTCCTGCCAGTCTCTGCCCTTTAACAACCTGATTCCCTTCCTGTGTCTCTGCTCCCTTCAGGGACTGGGGGGCTGCAATGAGGTCCCCCCACAGCCTTCTCTTCTCCAGGCTGAACCAGCCCAGCTCCCTCAGCCTCTCTTGGTAGGGGAGCTGCTCCAGCCCTCTGAGCATCCTCATGGCCCTAAATCACTGCCCCAAAGGCAACACAAAGGAGTCTGCTCCCAGAGCTGAAACACTGGCAAACTGGGTGTCTCACCTTCACTATGGACATAGGGCTGCACCCAGTCGTAGCTGCCTTGCTTTAGCACTGCTGTGACTCTGTACAGGTGGCAGAAACCTGTTTTGCATTCGTTGGCTCGGATGAAGCAGAGTTCCTCCTCCTCTCCCTCCGACTGGATGAAAGGATAGAAGATATCATGAACCTGTGAGGTAAGAGAAAGAGACCCCAGAGTGATTAGTAGTGAGAGACACAGCCAAGGGAGTGAGTGCTGAACTGCTGGGCTTTCAGAGGAGAGGAGATGGGGGGAGAAATATCTCCAGTGAGAATTCCCTGTTTTCCTACATTCACATAGGAGCCCACGTGCTCTGGGCTTTCCATGACCACCAAGCCCAGCCTCTGAGCTAGGTATTTCACTATGCCAGTCCCAGCAGGTGGCTGCTCTTCCAACACCAGGAATGCCATGGTGTGAACTCCAGGTCCCTTTGTCACTTCAGTACCAAGATGCTTTATCTTAGAGGGTGAAGTTTACTCCCTGTCCCTTATGGCCATTACCTACCTAAAAAGGTACAGCACATTCCAGGGATTAGGGTTGCTCATGCTTCAAGAAGCCACTTAATCTTGTAATAAAACACTCCCAAAAACCCAGCAGTGTTACACCCCAAAGTGTCAGTGTCCAAAACACCTGTCTTCACCAGGAATATTAGCAAGAATTCAACAAGCAGGTCCAACTGCAAGAAGATGGCAGGATCCTCATCTCTTCTAGTGCTGACTGCTTGGAAATCCTTCTCATGACTTTATCAACCCCCCTGAATTAACACTACCAAGCAGCAAAGCGATCTTGTGGAGCATGGACACACAGCCAACAACTGGTTAACTGTGAAGGGGCAAGCCTGTGTTCTCCCAACCCCAAGCCTCTTACATTTATCCACACATCAGTGGTTTCTTCATAGATCACAAATGGCTGGACGTTTTCTGGCACAGTTTTGGCAAGTTCAGCACGCTGCTCCTCATTTTCTGGGACTGGGATAAAGAGTGCTGGAGGCAAAAGGATTAGCTGCAGCCGCTGCTGAGGCCTGTCTAGGAACATAGCCCAGGCACTGGGGAAAGAAGTTGGGAGGTGACTGTCAGTACCACAAAACAGACATGCCTTTAGCCCTCAGAACATGCAACCCTTTTTTCCCCCTCACTGGCAGAAAGGATTTAGGCATCTGAATGCAAAGCTTTTCTCATCATTGCTGCTTTCTAATCTTTCAAAAGCTCTGCCAACAAACACCCCTTGCCAGGCATCACTGGTGTTTCACAGGGGGATGGCTCAGACAAAATATCTGACAGATTTGCCTGTGCCTCTTCCAAGGGAGCACTGCTAGCAGAGCCCTGGCTCCAGAACAGAGCTCTTCCTTGGACAGACCCTCTGTCAGGAAGCCCCACTTGTTTTCTAGCAAGCTCCTAACGAGCTGAAGCAATCCCTCTCAAAGTGATCCATTTGTGGCTTCCTCATTGCATGGTGGGGAAAGGCACAGGCCTAAGACAACTGCCAAGTGAAGGAGTGGCTTCAGTCTCAGCCTTGTTCCCCTTCAAGGAGAGCCATTTGGAGCAGTGCTGCACTGCAGGCCTCCCAACAGGACAGATGGCAAGCCACTGCTGCATAGTGCAGCTGCCCCAAGGCCTAGAAGAGCATCAGGGGAAGTGTCAGCTTTCAGACAGACTTTGCAAAGAGCTGGTTCTCCCCTGGCATCTCCATGACTGATGATTTCATGAACCAATATATTCAGTGCACTGCTCTGGAGCAGAACTCCAGAGTCACCTCTTGGATTACCTCCTGCAAAGACCTAGGAGTTTAGCTTCCAGAGCAGAGAATTTACGAGGAGTTACAGAATGCAGTCTTCAAAGACAGCTAAGTCACCCTAACTTGGTCTGGATGGAAACTAGTTAGCAGTCAAGCTAGCTTTTGAGGGGGAAAAAATAATGATGAAGAGCTTTAGAACTTCAAACTGACCAGACTGGTGTGAATTCTGTATCTCTGCAGGCAATGGGGGCCAGCACAAGGCTGTCCATCCCATTTGGAGTGATGGTGAGCCACGGGAGCACACCAGTCACAGAGCAAGCTTTCCCCTCCTACAGGCTCCATGAAGGGCTCAGCAATGATTCAACGAAGTGTGAAAACTAAAATGATCACCTACCAGTGGAAGGTGATCAGTCTGCATCAGCACCATGCACACTGACCACCTTCCCATGATACATTTGGCAAACCAGATCAATGAGCAACCTCAAACTTGCTTACAGCACGTTCTTACTTTCAGCAGGAAGCACACTATGCTTGTGTGAAACATCCTCAACTCCACAGAATTCCTCAGGACTGCCCACTTAACCTATCAATGTCATTAAACTTGGAGGTTGTTGCTCTGAATTAAACCCCCCAGCTTGTCACCCTAGTCTCTATTTGATTAATTCCTCCTTTGAGCTTGTTATAACAGCGAAGAAGCCAAATACTCATGTGCCATTTCTGGCACTCATGGCTTTAAAATCAGGCCCTGACTGTGATGTCAAGGGCCTGCCACAGCTCAGGCAGGAAAGCCCTTAGTTTGGAAGACAAACCACCCCAAACCAAACAGTGTCTGTACTATTTGCCATCTCGGGTCCATCCAGCACGGGCGATGTACTCCACAGTGGGAAACAAGGCGGCGAAGGGCTGCACCAGCTCCTTGTCCTGAGCACACAGGATCTGCAGCAAAAGGCAGGGGGGGAATCAGGTCAGGCTGCTGCCAGCCCTCCAACTGCGGAAGGGCAGCGGGACGGGGGAATAAGGAAGTTGAACAGCTATTTGCATCAGCAAGGGTGAGGCCAGGAAGAGCAAGGCTTTCTACAAACAGCAGGAAGAGAAGGGAAGGGAAAAAAACAAGGTTGGAAGTAAAAGGGTGTTGGGGAGCCAGCCACAGAAAAGGATGCAGCCAGGGACTGGAGCCCAGGATTCGATCGGGCTTCAATCCTCCAGCTCTGTTATTGGCAACACAGAATACCAGGCTCATGCTACTTCTCACTGCCCTCCCCTCACCCAACTGCCTCCAGAAGAATATTCTTCAGCATTTTAAAGTCTTTCTCATCCTTGGATAAACATATTGGAGAAGCAAGTGTTACAAGAGGAGGAAACCAAAGGCTACCACTATCTAGGCTTTCTTAGTGACCTCGTCTTATTTCTAGGGAGCTTCTGAAGCAGTCAACCCTCCTGTGCAACATCTCCTTCTGAGTTGGCATCACTTACCTTACCCTTGCTGTCTGTTTTAAACTCTGCCAGTTTCAATGTGATCTTGGGGTTTTTGCTGCCTGTGGAGGAGGAGTGAGAGAATACTGAGATGAGCAACTCAAACACTCTATGGTTACACACAACACAGCTTCTAGAGAATCAACCCTGGCCCTACCACAACGGCTGTGTGCAGTTAGCCAGTGATGGATGTGAGCAAACACCACCGTAATCACAGGAGTCATTCTGGTTAGGGGAGAAGTCTGCTTTTGGTTTGCCAGTCAGCTGTGCATTCTCTCAAGAGGAAGAAGAAACCAGCTCCAAGATGTATTCCACAATATGCCACCAGATATATTATGTTTTCTCAGCAATCCTTTCATTTTAGCTGAACTTTAAATCCCATTCCTTTCTTGCAGTAGATTTTGGGCTCAGAGGCTCAATTAGGCCTCAACATTTACAGCCAGCTTCTACATCCTACTAAGTACTTAGATTAATCATGCAAAGTTTATAGCACAAATTCCACTGCTGCTGCCAGCAGGAGTCTGGAGTTGCATTAGCAGCCCTGTGGTATTTCACTTACCTGTCCTGGGGTACCGATAAGAGTCTGTTTTTCTCTCCTCTAAGGCAGGTGAAGGAACATGAATTATCTCCACCTCTGACTCATCCACTTCCTCATACAGGATCCGCAGTGTTTTTAAGTCATCTGAGCCTAGGAATGGATAGCAAGCTGTTTGCTGCTGTGTTTTCCAGCTGTTTCTGACCTGCCTGGAGCACTGCAGCAGTACGTTCTGGTGCAGAGCATGCACCTCCTGTGTAGCTACAGCTCCTCACAACCTCCTGCAAATACTCCTCAGGGCACAATTATATCCCTCTGTGTTTTGTTCCTTCAAGTGGCCTCCCCAGAAACAGACCAAGCCCAGGCCAAAGAGGAACCCTGCTCAAAATATCATTCACAGCAGCACCAGAACTTGATAAGCAGAACACTGACCTTCTGTGGAAGCTGTGGGACACCACCAATAGCCCGTGAAGCGATCAAACTCCTCCTGAATGACAAAAGTGGCTACACCAGCAGACTTGGGGTCATCAAGAACATTGGATAAGCCTGGAGAAGAACAAAGAAGAGAGCGTACTTACATCTCCTTGGGAAAAGCAGATTCAAAAGAAGAATGTACTTGTAAGAGATCAGTCATGAATACATGAGCCCTCCTAGCTCATATTTCTCAGAAGGAATTTCCTTTTGAGTGTGGCAGGAAGCACCAGTTACCTTTGTGGCAGTATGTCATCCGCTTCTCCTCTCCTGTCTCAATATTTGCTACCCATAGGTCGTTGTTATTAATGAAGGAAAAGAAGGCAGGGTCAGCAGGGCAGATCTTGGGATCCATTCGTGGCCCTGTGCACTGAGTCTTGATCTCCAGGGGCTTCATTGGAGACACCTATGGCAACACACACATACACACGGATCTGTACTAAACCTGCTTCCAGCTTCAGATTTAAAGGCCGAAGCCACAGATACAGCACAGCCCATGAAATGAGGGCAAACATAGCCCTGACACAAGAGGAATGGCCATAACCAAAGAGATGCAGACGTGCAGCCATCACCAACCAAAGCCATGCAGTCCATTTTGGGTGGTATTCATGACATCATGAGCAGACTCACCATGAAACCATTCTTGCCCCCGTCTCGACAATGGAAGAGGCTGTTGCTGGCCTGGAAGAGGAACAGGCCACTCTCACTGTGGAAATCATAAGATGTGATACCAAAGACACCAAGTCGCTTGCGTTCCCTCAAGAGCTCCTCTTCTCTAGAATACATCCCATGGTGAGGGGTTGCCTGGTGTTGAAGGGGAGAAAAAAAAACCTGAAAGGATCTGTGAGGAAAGAGACTTTCCCAGAACAGGAATGCTCCAAGACTGGCACCAGCTGAGTCTGCAAATGCCCAAAACCCATCAGCAGTCTTACCATCCAGGTCCATAACCACAGCACTCTAGGCCAGAGGTGTGGCCCAGGAGGACTAAACCAACCTCACACCCCAAAGTTCCCTCTGTGTAAGAGGGATGACTCGTGAATCTATCGTTTCTGCAGTCGGCTCTTCAGCATGCACCCAGGACAGCCATGCTTGCTCTCCTTATGCAAATCAGATGTAACCAATTAACTTAAGGATGTTATCTACAGCCTCCACAAACAGTTTCCATGTCAGACACTGCAAACAAAAGCTCTTCCTGGGATCTTGAATTACCCCAGAAGGGACTAGCATTCCAAATGGGGTCAAGACAGCGAAAGTCTTTTCCACCAGGAGACAAACACCCTCCACCTCCTCTTCATCAACAGTGTTAGTGACAAAGGACATCAAGATACTGAGCTGAGGGAGGGGAAAAATTCACCTCCTTACTGGTTCACTTGCAGTAGAGTGTAGGGCAGAAGCAGCAGCTTACATTCAACTTTCATGACTTCCTTAACAGCAGGAAAGATGCCAGACAGGCATTCCATCAGCACATCAACAAGCATGGCAAGAGCCCAGACAAGATACCCAGAAGAAAGATGTGCTGTCCTGATAGCTTACAGTCTGGGGCAGACTACAGGCTAGCTTACAGAGCCCTCTTTGCTAGGTCAGCCCTTTCCTTGCCACATCAAGTGCTGTTTTGTTGCACACACACGTTACCATCGTGCGACTCCTGATACGACATTCCTGCCAACACCAGTGTCAGTGTCTTACAAGCTGCCACACTCTTATCTCTGCTGCTCAGCACAGCAGCAACTGCAACACCAGCCCCACAACACCAGCCAGTTTTCCCAAGCACTGTCAAGCCAAGCTCCTCCATGCTTCAGCTTACCTGAAAGTGATCCAGCATCTGTTTCCAGGACAAGAGTAGCAGGGCCTCCTTCCGTACCTTTTTGGGAATCTCTGAGTAAAGAAGGGAATTCTCTCTGCTACCATATGGCATTCCTAGTAGGTGGACAAAAACACCATCCTAACTAAGATTAGTTACCCAGGACAAAAAAGGACCAAGAGTAAATTGAAAGCACCCCCCCCAAAAAAATCTGTCTGATAACAGGGAATTGGGGCTGTCCAGGGACTTTTACCAGCTGCCATTCCCATTTGCCAGCTCTTAGTTCAATCCCATAATATCTGAATTATTTAAATTGAGATATTCATTGATTTTGAAACTTCCCCAAGCAAGATACAGCACTAACCAACTGCTTCAGAATTAATTCCAACCAACTTTCCTCTCTGTGGACTGTTCAACCCACGCCCTGGATCAACTCACTCTACAGAGCCACTCCCTGAATGGGTGACTCAACCTTACTCTCCACGTTTCTCAGCCAGAAATTTACTACAGGGATTTCATTCAGGCCAACACAGCAGCCTACAAGAGGAGAAGAAAAAGCTTTGCAAGCTCTAGACACTCAATTCAAATACAAACCAGCACACCACCTAGTCAAAAGCCCTTGCCATTTTACACAAACCTTTGACTGTGATTATCAAGCTCTTGGCCTTCATCCAATTTCCAAAGCAACCATGAAAAATAAAACATCCTGACACATGATTTTGGTGGTTTCAAGAAAATCAAAGACTGTAAACTTGCCCTCTATGTAGGCTGTAGAGACTCCCTGGATCAGAATTTCACACAGGGAAATGCCCCCTGGTATTGTCTTACTCTGCACATCCTGGGCAGCACAGAGAGATTCTGCAGCTGGTTAACCCAGCAGTAGAGTTATTAATATTTTAGTTTTAATTTTAAGTAAGTGCTCAGGAAGCAAAGCAGTATGTGAGCCTATAATCCTCAGAGATACACAAACACCAAAATGCTGAGCATGTGGTGTTTAATATAAGCAGCATCTGCCATGATACAACATAAAATTCTACAGGGACAGCCCAGGAATGTTTTAAGATGTCCAAACAGAAAAAAACCCAGAGATAGGAACAAATTACTTCTATATCACACATTTGACACTCATGCAACTGTGACCTGGACTTTGTTTCTCCTTATTATATTAGTACTTCCTACAGTGACCTCAGGCTGATTACAATCAATCAACATTTACAAGTAAAGTATCTCCTTCCTCCCCAAGAGACATTATATTTGCTCACAATGAAGAAAAGTATTCAACTTCTACAGCAAAGTTCTTGTGAATTCTTCATCCTCAGCACAGTCACTAAGAGTATTTGCATAGAAACCTGAAAATTGTATTTAACACTGGGACAGCAAAAGCACACTGGTGTTAAACACTTAGGAACTGTTGAGATGGGTTCTAAGTATTCAACAACACATGATACACAACTCAGAAGATGCTCCTTTTATTAAAACCCTTTGCTAGAAATGCCTGAGAAGAGGTACCCCAGTATCACCCAGTGGATACTGATCTTAAGTGATACATCTGCTCTACACCCTCTATGCTTCCTTACATCCTGTGTCTCTTCATTCCTGGCTCTGGCTCCTGTGACAATCACACTCATGCAGAACACCAACCAGCAGGTCTCATTGCCATTTCATAGAGCAGAGCATGAATTTGTGTCTATATTAGCCACTACACCCTCGGCTCTTTAGTCATCCAGATCAAAAACTGCATCAAAGTCAACTTGGCCTTGAATTACATTCAGCTTTAAATCAAATGTCACTGTTCAGACTTGACTCTAACTCTGGATACTGCCCTTTGTAGTGCCACTGGTGTCACAAGGATGTATGAGGAACTCCAACAGATCAAGTCACTGACATGCAGGAGCTGCTTGATGACAAAACAAATTAGTTCCTCAAATCCAGCATCCTACAGCAACTCAAAAGAGAAAAGAAAAAACCCCAAGCAGGGTCACTTCAGGAAAGGAGCTGCTGGCTGGAGTTGCACATCAGGCAGTTTCTTTACTCGCCCAGTAAGGATCAGCTCATGCCCCAAAGCACAACAAACTCTTTATAGTCTATAAAGCTTCCCCATATTACCAACCCCAAAATTACCCAGTTGCTAAATTCTAACTCCTCTGTCACTGATTACATTGTAGGTCCAGCTATAATGAGGGACCAGCACACAGCATTCTGCCAGCTTTAGATCCTACTGTGAGGAAGGATTTCCCTGATTCAGTAATAGTTCATTTCCCCCCTAGTCCTGAAAGCATTCTACCTACACGGTGCCTAACGAGCAGGGAGATACCACCACCCTACCACTTGCAACATACAGTCAGTGATTACCAACAGTGAATTCCTTGTAAAATCAGTCTGGTTGATCAATAAAGTAAATCCCATTTCTCCTAACCCAGAGGGGCAAGGAAGTCTTGAGTTTGAGGAACTCTTCTTGTCTCATCACCTGGACTGACCTGGACATTGTATTCATACCTCTGGCATGAGGTAGGTCTGCCTGGCCAGCTCTTCCCCTTGCTCCTAAGCAGAAAGGCTGCAGTTAAAGCACTTGTCAGGGAGCAGAGAAGTCTCTGCTCAGTTCCAGCTTTGCTACAGACGGAGCACACAAACCTTGAGCAACGTTACTTAACCTCAGCTCCTCCATCTCCCCAAACAGAGAGACCTCCCATTCTTTCCCTCCTCTGTTTAGGCTGGAAGCTTTTTCCACAGCAGCTCCCCAGGAGGTGTCTGGCATGCTGGCTTACCCAGGTAGTAGAGGCGGTGAGAGTGCGGGCTGGACTCCTCCGTTTTGCGGACAAACTGGAAGTCGTGGGGAGCCTTGTTCACGATCATGCCCGAGTACTTCCTGCTGCTGTGAATAATGTCACGCAGCCCATCCCAAGAATGCTTCTGCACCTGGAATTGGGAAGGCACATCCTCCATCTCGACCACTTCAGAGCTGTCTGATAGCATGTCCACTGCAGTCATCCTCTCTTCCCCTTCAGAACTGGACAAAAAACTGAGGGAGCAGTTGAGGGAGAGAATTAAGCCTTAAAAATCATCAAGCAGGCATATTTTGTTCCTTTGGGAAAGCTCTAGGCATGCAAGAAGCTTAAAAGAACATGCATTCCTTAAACTACAGGTGCTAGGATTGTCTGTGCTCAAAGATTACATTCTAAACATATATAGGGATGCACTGAAAGGAAAAGCCCATATCCCATCCCATACCGAGCCCTGCACATGAAGACACTGACCTCAGAAAACTCCCTCTCCCAAGACTAGCTCCAGAAATAAGCTGCAGATTCTGGTGCATAAAATAATCAGCTTGACTCAAAGGAAAACCACCCCAGGAATTTGGATGGCTAAGTCATCAAAGCTGTGACCTATCATAAAGGTAGACAAACTTCTGCTCTGGAAGAGCACAAAAGCCTCCCCCACTCCCTCCTCCCCCTTTCCTGCCCTACAGAAAAGCCTGTTCATCACTTAGAGAAAGAGGTTGAAGACCACAGCATCTCACTTACCTGAAGAGCTATTGCAGCCAGGAATGAAGTAGGAGAGATGGCAAACCAGGAAGAAAACAGTACAATTGTCTCAGACCCTGGTCTTACCCTGCAAAACGTGGCACGCGTTCCTCATGGGTTTCCAGCTAGCAGTTATTGAACTAGAGTCTACAGGAAAATGCCTCCACATGCAATTACAGCAAATGTTAATTTGAGGAGAGGTGGACTAACAGACTTGCCCAAGGTCAATGATGTAATCTATTGCAAAGCAGGAATGAGCCTAGGACTAGGGAAACCAGTTTGTGTCACTCCATGGGAGAAGCTGGATATTCCTCCACGAGGACACTTCAGTCAGTCTGGGGGTACGTGGAGGAACGTTACAGAGAATTTCAGGGGAACTTCAGTTTACTGAAAAATTAGGCTGGAGAAATATGCTCCATGGAGACAGACTGGCTACCTCTGACACAGATTGGAGAGGGCAAAGCAGCAACTAAGGGTTACACCAAAAAAAAAAAGCCTCATCCTCAGCAGTCCCAAGCTCTGCATTTTCAAATGAGATGTTTCTTGAATGCCACCTGTCATTTGGGTTAGTGACCTGCATTCTGGCAGTAGGGCAGCTTCTGAGGTGAAGGATTGAGAATTACACATCAACCAGATCTAGAAGACTTCAGGCTCAGCAAGATGCACAACGAGCTCTTTCCCAGCAGGGAAAATTGGGCAAAAGGAGGATGGTTATTTATATCACCACAAGAAAACACATTTGCCTCTGCCCATTTCCTCTGCCCATTTCCTACCAGGAGTAGTTTTCAGGAGAAGCCTTTGTGTTCTTTGAGGATTCCCCACCAGCTTGCACTTTCTAATGAACTCTCTAAAAAGAAGGTCTCACCTGGTTTGACATCTCAGGCAGTTACAGCAGGAGATGAGCAAACTTAAACCAAAGTACCTCTGGGTTTCCTTAAACTACAGGCACAGGGGCTGTAAATATAACTTGTCCTCAAGCTGCTAAGTCCCTAAATTGTACAAAATGTGCAAAAAACACCACAAGAACAAGCTCCTGAAATACATCTGTAGGTACTCCTGGTACCTACTGCCCAGCTGTAAATCCACAGCTTGACAATGAATAAAGAAGAGTGTTTTCCAATCAAAGCCAGGCAGGAAGCCCAAGTGAAACCACAAAAGAGAACGTGACGGGATGTTCTAAGACTGTGAGAGCATCTGTGGCCTCTACTGCCTGTATCCAGGGTCTCCATTGCAGCAACTAAAATCCCATCTGAAGGCAGAAGCATTGCCTGTCAGAAACACATGACAGGAAGACCATGAAACCCCATCAACTGGGTACAATTCCCTCAAAACCTACTACAGGCTGAGTCAGACAATTAAAATCATCAGCCTTTGGCTCATGGTGCCTGGCCCTTAGGTTCCTCTCACCCAGCCTGACTGCTCAGGAGGAAAAGCTGCACCTTTAAAGGCTCAGAAAAAAAAAAAGAGTCCACAAATCTAAAACTGATAACCATCCCAAAATGAACTGCAGGCTGGAGTCTCCTCCAGACTGTATCACTGTGATTTTCTATTCACTAGGGAAGTAAAAGGCATGACTTTGAGCCTGGTACTGCTCTCATTCTGGTGATTTTGACATTAAAACAGTGATGTAGCAGGATAAGCAAAGTAACCATCGCACAAAGCTATGTGGTGTGGTGGCATCTCATAAAGCTTGGGTCCTGACACCATATGGAGTAAAAATAAAATCCAATTCCTTCATCCATCACTCAGTTTGGACAAAATGTAGCAGGTATTTGGCAATGCCATATATGTAAGCAAACAATCCAACAGAAACTGCAGAGTGAATTTTGGGATTAAATTATTTAGAGGTGAGTTGGATCAAGACACCAATTTTAACCATCTTATTCTCAGATGTTCTTGTAACTTTGGCATCAATACAGCACACCTGAGATTTACACCTTGCTGGGAAACAGCTGTCCTTTACACAGAGGCACCGATCCAGATGATTCAGTGTTGTTGCAGAAGCACTGCTTATCCCACTCCCCAAAACATCTAGCTAGCCCTTGGAGATCTTTTTTCATGCTGTTTCTGCCAGGTTAGATGGAGCAGGCATGCATCCACCAAGCCCTTCAGATAAACAGGCTCCTCTGCAGACAAGCAGCGAGCACAGGTGTGGGGACAGGGCTGGAGAACAGTTGCAAAGCTTGCAACTGGAACTCAGTGAAACAAGTTATCTTCCTGAATCACTTCCTGACCCACACATCCTGACACACAGCTCCCCCAGGCTGCACTGTAGAGACTTGGGATTCTTCAGAAGCCTCATTCACTCTAAGCAGCGCTCATTGCTCTGTCCCAGGCAGCTGAAAGGTCAGTGAAGGCTCTGCAGGAACCAGACCACGTACCTTCTCCAACTTCCTGCAGTCTCGTTTTCCAGACGAACCCTCTTTATCTTCTGCATTAACTACTCAGCGAGCTGGGCAGGACAGGAAACTAGGAAGGAAGAGGAAAAAAGGCAAAATGTCATATCACCACTGTTCCCCCTGCCATAGGAAGAAGCTGTGTAGAAGCATCCTCCATGGGTCACCTTTCCCACTGAGCACAGAGGCACAAACAAAGATCTCTGGTTTGCCTTTTACAGTCCAGTTGTTCCATGCTGGATATTAACAACTCAGATACTTCTGAGAGATTTCTTCACCTGAACAACGGGACTTGCTGAAGTCTGGGGACTGTCTCTTTCTTTCCTAGAAAATTCTCCTTCAATTCTGAGAATTTAAGGACTGACTCTTCCTTTCACTCCCCTCCCAAAACCCTTACTTTTTTTCTGAAGCACCAGGTACTAAGAATGGAGAGAACAGAAGCCTGGCCCATACACTTCCAGGCAGGATGGGGCCTCACCACACCATAAGGAGGCAGACAGAGGGTCAGCAGCCCCACTACCCAACAGCGTCACAGTCCCCACCTGGGACATAAAACCCACATTTGTCTTCCAAGCCAGACTGCTGCCTCCCTCCAACCTCAGCCCAATGCCACAGAGAACTCCTGGCTCACCTCACCAGCCCATTCTCCCTGAGCAGAAGGCGGCACTCCCTCCACCAGCGTCCTCTCTACTCAAGTACAAAGATCTTTGTCTCCTCTTCAAGAGAGCTGTGAATCACAGACACACCCGAGACCTGCCACTATCTTCTGCAGAGGGCCCTGGTCTGCCCCAAAAGCCATTTCTCCTCCCTCCTTCCCCCCTCCAATAAATGGCACTCACAGAGGATCAGGGAGACAAAGCGTCACAAAGAAGAGCCAGCAGCAAAGTTCCCAAACTGCAGAAGAGAACAGAGAGGGACAAAGTAGCAGCATCCAGTAATTTAAGGGCAATGTTTGATGCAAGGACGAAGGGCAACAGGAGCGATGCCCAGGAATGCTGAGTAACCCGGGCTGATCTCACAGCTGACCCTGCTCTGAGCAGGGGGGTTGGACTAGAGGCTTCCCGAGGTCCCTTCCCATCTCAGTTATTCTGTGATTTTAATGATTCAGAGGAACATCTCACCCCTCATCCCACCCGCCGCAGCTCACCCAGAGAAAAGGAACAATAACATCCTCTGATGCTGAACCCAGTGCGAAAAGAAACTGAACAAAACAAGACAAGAGAGATCAAAAACCCGGCGTGAATCACGGTACTCATTCGTCAGCGAGACCCCGAGGGGCCTGCTGGTGCATTCAGGAAGAGCCAAAGACACGCAGTCACCTACAGAAGCCCTTACAAACGTGTCCCCGTCACAGCTGGGAGCTTTAAGACCTCCTTCACCCAAAAAAAGAACAGGAACCGAGGGTGGAAGAAACCGGTGGGGGTTTCTCTACAGAGGGGCTGGCTCTGGGAAAGGCTGCCAGCAGCCTGTGTCCATCTCTGTGCTGTGAGGGGTTTGGGGGGGGTGGACGACACTGAGAGCCCTGACAGGGAGCTCCTGCCCTTGGTGCGGGGGGAAGGCCGGGCCAGGCGTTAGGAGGAGAAGGGGGGAGCCCCGGGGATGGGACACCCCCCCGCGTGCTCCCCCATCTCCAACCCACTGCTGGAGGTGGCTCTTTGCCTGGGGTGGGGAAGAGCAGCTCCTGGGTCGAGCGGAGGCTGCTGAGGGAAGGGAAATATCGCCCCCCCTCCGCCCCCCTAAAAGGCCAGGGCGTCCCGCCCCATCACCCCATCCCTGGGGGACAGGCTGGGGGGGTGAAATACAAACAACCCCCACAGAGCCCAGCGTCCCTCCCACGCCCGGAGGGCAAAGAGTGGGCGAACAAACACCCTCCCCCAGAACAGGGGGGCGGCCGCCCCCCCACACCCGGAGCACACAAATCGCGG